>CM067504.1:21048148-21348148 GCA_034509495.1 Acestrorhynchus altus | reverse complement strand
AACGTAAATCTATCCAATTGTAAAGCATGTAATATCCCATGCATATTGCCAAGACCTGTGAAATTAAAGACATTTTTGCCTGGCATTCATTTTTCAATTGAATCATATTTGTTATATGATATATATTTGTTATGAATATATATATATATATATATATATATATATATATATATATATATATATATATATATATATATATACAGAAGCACACTTAGAAATTTTTGGTGTCATTATATTCATTACATTTAAAGCTTTTCAAGTAATTTATTCAAACCTGAATTTAAATATTGTAATAATATGAGATTGTGAATTTCTGATTTGCATAAGCTAATAAGCTATAAGACATCCTGATCAACAGATGTTTTTAAAAGGTATGAAATGTCATTTTACATGTAATAAATATAAAATCTGACTTACTTTTTGTATAAATTATGATCATGAATTACCCCCCCCCCCCCCCCCCCCCACACACACACACAATATTCTATTTTTTAATACACTGGTAAATACAAATTCTATTAAATCAATAAAACAGTTTAATCTGCTTCCCATTTCAGAAAATGAACAATGACCAGAAGTATTTTCACCACAGACTCTACTTTTCCACCTCATTTAACTCTGCCTGTATGTACAGGGGTGAATTCAGCCCCTATTCCATATACAGGGCAGTCCTAAATAAGAACTCGACACACTACTGGAGGCTGTGGAGCATTTCCCCGCAGTGATCTAGATATTACACCGCTGCTCCAGTTTCACTATGGTGATGTTCACAGTAAAGATAACGGGTAGAACTTGCTTCGTGGCCTGATAATTACAGAATCAGCACAGAGAGTTCAGGGGAACAAGAGCAAATAAATAAGCGAATAAAAATAACCCATATTCACATAAAGACCGTCTGAATAGACCGGGGTTGACGGTGTTGGTCTGTGAACGACTTTCTGACTGGAGCTTGAGGATGGTTTACATATTTCCATGGAAACGGATCAGCCCACTTTACGGGGAAGGGAGGGGGGTGTGGTCTAGACTGGGTACTGCTGAACATCATCAATTGTCTGTTACAGACGAACCAAGCAGAACAGACCCAAATATCTTCTGTTAATGAAATAACCATCTGATCTGACATCCAGGTCCTTGATTATAAGTAGGATAACAGGAGGATAAAGGATGGGAATGAGTAGGTGCCGAACCAACAGTCAACAGTTAACAGTAACCTGCAACCAGACCACCACAACACAACTGGACTCTATGTGCAGTAAACAGTTTTTCAATGTGCAATAATAATGTGCAATAAACACTCCTACAGGACCCTTTTTCTCATGCACTATTATCTATATTGTATATTATAATATAGTCTCTATATTATATATTCTATATATTTATATAGTGTTTTAGCATTTAGTGTGCCTCTTACTAAATTATTTTTATCTATCTATAATTTAGTGCTTCCTACTATATATTTTTTATCTTTCTTTCAATTATTTCTTTACTGTACTGATGCTGAATTCCATGCTGCTACTGGAACCTTAATTTCCCCGAAGGAACCCTCCCAAGGGATCAATAAAGTTCTATTCTATTCTATTCTATTCTAGTCTAGTCTATAGTAAAGATAAAATATTGTACATAGTAAAGGATTGATAGTCTATAGTAAAGATAAAATATTGTATATAGTATAAAATATTGAATATAGTAAAGGATTAACAGCCTCTATATTCTATCTAGCCTATATCTTGATAAAGCTGGCACCCCACTGATTATTTGCCACTGCTAGTCCACCCCAAATAACTATCATGCATACAAGATTTAAGTATTTATATTCCTCTCGAAGAGTTTTTAAATTTATGTACTTTATAAAATACATTTTATTTGAGAAAAGAAAAAAACTCTGAGCCCTTGATTGGTTTGTGTATATTTAATTAATGACACCCAGTTGTGCTTCCTGTTGTTTAGCCCCTCCTGCTCCCATCAATGAGCTTGGTGGGCACCAGTATGTGCTTAAAGCTAAAATGTGCGGGGGAGGGATGCCTCAAGAACCAGGGTTGGTAGCCGAAATTCGAGCAATGAAAACGGAGGACTTTTAATTTGGTAGCAAGCGGAAGTGAGCATATGCGATTGGCGGCGGGACTCGGTGACGTGTTGTCCTGAAGCTTCTTCGCTTTGCCCTTGTGCAAATTAATGTCTATAAAATATCCCCGCTGCTTGTCTCTCTGTTTGTGCTGAGCCGTTTGTGTGAGTCGCCATGTCTCTTGCTGCGGAGGCGTTCGTCTCTCAGATGGCAGGTCTGTGATGTTCAGTCTGCAGCAGAGATGCTGAGAGTCAGACATGTTAGCTTCCAGGCTAACGTTAGCTAGCCTGTGTGTAGAACTGACAACAGAAACCCATTTACAGTAAAATACACTTTATACTTGCTTTACATTTGACTCCTCGCTTCCCAGCCTTACCCTGTCTGTAAAGTCTAACAGGCTCAGGGAGCTAGAAAACTGCTAGTGACAACATGCAGTGAAGCTGCTTTTTATGGACACTTTCAAGTGTTTTTAGGGATATTGCTTAATAATAGTATTTCTAGAAAACTCCAAATGTAAGAAAAGTTAAAACTGCCTGGCAACAGGATAGGTGTTACTTAATGAGCATCATATCCTCTTTTTAATGCTAATTAACAAGCTTTTCAGAGCTGGAGGTGGTGTTAAACCTCAAACGTTCAGGGGAGGGTTGGTCCTCAGAACCACCCAAGCTTGATCCCAATTTTAACATATAAGGAATGACCAAAATTGCAACCCACCAGGGTCCTGAATACTGATTTGAGAGATTGCTCTCCAACCTTGACATGTGTCCAGGTTAAATCATGGTGATACTGACACTGTTGATGTTCTCTACTGCTGTGCTTTCACACGTGCAGTTTTTTGTGTTTGTGACCTTTAATTCCAAAGTCAAATCCTGAGCAATTAGATTAGATAGGAATTTTTAAATGGGAATATATGACTCAAAGGATTGCTCTGCTGCAAAATCCAGTGTTCATCATTTTCCTATTTCCACAGTTGTAACCTAATTTGCTTGGGTATAGACATGCTTCTTTAATATTGTACTCAAATCAGATATAATACAAGTATTTTTATATGACATTAATTACCTTTAGCTATATAAACCTATGCAAACTTTGGACAATAGTCATGTCTTGGCCAGATGCCTGCATTTGGGATATATGGAATATTGTGCTACTGTGAATTTTTGTTAATCCATTCCATTAAAACTGTTTGTTCATGTCATCTTTGTGATGAAAAAAAAAATCTTTTCCAGCTGCTGAGCCATGGCCTGAAAATGCCACACTCTATCAGCCCTTGAGTGGTAACTCATGCTCTAATATTAGTCATTCAGTATTTAATTTTTAAAACAGATCAATCCAAACCAATTTCCATTTCTTTCATTCCAGAGGATCAGGTCCTCCTGTCTGATTGTGCATCATCCTTGGCAGTTCAGGTTAGTGGACAATAGACCTGCTCTCACATTTTAAAGCTGCTGCAGAGCTCTTCCTCAGTAGAACATTGCCACTTTATTACTAGGTTAAGTAATTTATAAATCTTTCTTGTCTCTCAGGCATACCTAAAGATGTGTAGCCTACCAGTGCGAGTGTGTTGCCGTGCTAATGCTGAGTACATGTCACCATCAGGTAGTACAGTTGTTGTTATTACTGTCAGATTTGTTTTATTTTGAAGGGAGTGGAGTTCATTTAAATAAAGAAAGAGTTATGAAGTCCTGATTTATGCAGTGGCTTCTTATTGCATTATGAATAATGATGATCTGTTCCTGTGCTTTGGCTGCAAGCTAGATCTTCCTCTCTAGCATGTCTATCTCTATTGTTTATTTCTGTTGTAGGGAAGGTTCCTTTCATCCATGTTGGTAATCAGGTTGTTTCAGAATTGGGACCAATAGTGCAGTTCACAAAAGCAAAGGTATGGTCATGTTTGCATGAAAAAGACAATGAATACAAACTGTGCATTCTTATATCTACAGTGTTATAGAAAAGGTGATTTCCACGTAAAACACTATATAGTTGAAAATAGTTATAGTTCGTAAAAGTTAATATCTTTTTAACTACATTATAAAACACACTACTTCTTTGGATTAAGTCATTCATTACATACATTTGTTTATCTCCTGCCTCTGCAAATTGATTTAACCTAAACATTAGATATGTGCAAGTTTACAACAGACAGTTTTGCCTACCAAAGTCATGCCAAAATTTTGATTTATTTCATGCACAATTGAAAATATGTAAACAGGTTAAAAAATCTATTTAGTACAAGCCATGGTGAACAACATGCTGCAGCATAATATATGTACAATTGAGGTTAAAAGTTTCAGAACCCCATATTGGGGGGTTTTTGACTTTTGACCGGTAGTGTATGTTGATATTAAAATATAATTATTTCACCAAATAATATAGTTGTAGGCAATGTCAACATAAACCAAGTTTTTAATATGGCGATGCATTAAAGCATCATTAAAATAACAGCTTCAATGTTGTTGGGATGAATAGGAGACCATTATGATTAATGGTTGATGATAATAGGACCATTGTGATTGCTATTCCAGGCTCAGCAATCCAGAAACTGCACTTTATAACTTTGGCAAAGTGGGCAAGACAATGCTCGAGAGAACATTTGTGTAAACCCTGTAATATTACTCTACTTCCTCAATCCATGTACTTCTTTCACCACCCTGAAATTTTAAAGTTTAAATTTAAAGTACCAATTCCACCTCCTGACTGTAGGGGACGCCCAAGAGCAAGAAATGTTGAGTCACATATAACGCATGTAACATATGTAACGTAATACCTATAACATATAACTATCCTTTTTATAAAGATCAGTGTTTCTCTCTCCAATCTCTGTTTCTGTAGGGCCACTCTTTGAGTGACAGCTTAGATGATGTTCAGAGAGCAGAGATGAAGGCCTATATGGAGCTGGTCAACAACATGCTGCTCACAGCCGAGGTACAAGCCAGTGTAGCTCATTACCTAGTGCATGCAGATTGTGTTGCAGATATGCTGTGCTGTGATTATTGAATGACCACTGTGTTCATATTGGATGCTGCTGATCATCTCTTTCCCTCTAGCTGTATATTCAGTGGTGTGACGATACCACAGCTTCAGAGGTATGTTATACTTGAGCTCATGTGTCCTGTTTCTGAAGATACTGTGTGTATAAATTGAAATACACAAATATTAATGATAGTTATATACACACTACTTAGCCTTCTTTGTAGTAATGGAGGTGTTATGCACTTTGAAAATGACCAGACATTATGGTCCCATAAAATTGATTTCATTTTCATGTATTTAGATCACAAGACCACGCTACAGTAGTCCATATTCTTGGCCACTTAATCACATCCTGGCCTATCAGAAGCAGTGGGAGGTCCGTCGGAAGATGAATGCTATTGGCTGGGCAGGGAAGAATCTTGAACAGGTGGGTCTGTGTGGAGGACAAGGCGTTACACTCACATACATCCCACCTTTCTCATATCCAGCCATACTCCTGCATATGTATCCACAGTCAAAATGACTGTTAATGTGAACAGTTAAGCAAGATTTAGATGAAATCATCTACAAAAGGCAAAAAGTTAAGGGCAACACAAGCAACACAATTTTCAATATTTTAATCAATGTCAATGTATTATTTAGATTGAAATTTAGAATTTAGTAAGTACCTTGCAAAAGTTTGGGAACCCTAGCAGATTTGACTGCTCTGATTACTTTGACAGGTTAATTAGCTTGTTAAGAGTTATGGCTTGTTCACAATCATTGTTAGCAAAGGCCAAGTGATGCCAACATTATATAAATAATGTATATAAATAATAACCTTTATAAATAACCTCTAAATATGGCTGCCTAGCAATGATACAAAATGGCAGCAATTTGTGAAGAGGGAGTGGTTGACTTGACGTGTATCAGAGGAGATGTGCTTGACCTCATCCACCTAGTCTCAGAAGCATCTTATGTTATGTGGGAGAGCCCTAGAGGGATTGAGGAATTGGCACTTTTAAAATTGGGGGGAAATTGTTGTCTTTTCACTTTATTCCTTTTGTAGATCTTTTCATTTTCAACTTGCGTAATTGTTCACAGTAACTGTCTTTTATCACAGTACCTGTGTTTTCTTTATTTTGTGTGTGTGTGTGTGTGTGTGTGTTTTCTCTCAGGTGTATGAGGATGTTAGTCAGTGCTGTCAGGCTCTCTCACAGCGACTTGGTACCCAGCCCTACTTCTTTAACAAGCAGTAAGTTTCACTCACACACACACACACACACACACACACACACACACACACAAATTATATGGTCTTGGTGGGCTGGACTCCAGCACAGTTTGGTCACTTTTCCATTGCATGCCAAATAGTTCCTGAAGCTTTATTATACTATTCAGCACCAGAGAGTTATAGCCACATTAGCCTTATAGTTCTCCACCACTGCAAATATAAAGATATAAAAATATAAAAAGAAATATAAAGTTTCCTGCGGAACAAAGGCACACAAATGTGGAGCCAATCACTGGTTCTGGGCGTCTTAATGGTTTGTAAGTATTCTGTGCAAAACTGTGTCTGGAAAGTCAGACCGGTTACCCTCCTTGCTCAGAACCAGTTCTGTAGTGGAAAAGAGGCCTCTGTTGAGCTCCATTTCCAAACAAACCTACTAAACCTTGTCATTAACACAGGACCTAAATCCAGATGTGTTTGAACAAGTAGATCAACTAAAATGTGCTGGACTTTGGCCCTTAAAGACCAGATGAATGTGTCCTGAATTAATATAATGCATGTACACAAAGCACAATGCTATATGAATTCTTGATCTGCTTGAAGGCCAACCGAGCTGGATGCCCTGGTGTTTGGTCATCTGTTCACAATCCTGACCACCCGCCTAACCAGTGATGAACTCAGTGAGAAGATCAAGTCCTACAGCAACCTTCTCTCCTTCTGCCGACGAATTGAACAGGCATATTTTGAGGAACAGGACAGAGACAGTCAATCAGGAGCCTCACACCACTCCAAAGGCCCCTCCCTTATTTGAAGCCGTGCCTCCATGCCTGGGTAACCTCTTCCCACTGATCTGAAAGAAGGTGAGAAAGTTGTGTAATGGTGAAAACAAGCTGATCCTGTGGCATAATCTGGCTTTGTTTATCATTGTATAAATGTATTATATAAACTGCCCAATCAGGTCAGTGGAAGGAAGGAGGTGGCTCTTTCACACAGGCTTAACCAACGTTCCATGATATTCCAACCCTTTTCCAACCTATCCTTTTGCATGATTGCAATGCCATATACAGAAGTCTGCCTGTTGAAAAGTATATAAACTGATTTATTCATTTGGTGTAGATTTTGTTTTCCACTGCAGTGATTTCTGGTTTAATGTTATGTACATGGAAGTGCCTACAAGTAAAAATAAACAAAAATATTCCACCATATTTATTTCTGCTGTGTGTATTTTTATTTTTAAGTGGTAAACCATCCTTGCCTGATCACTATTCATTATTCATAGATTATGTCCAAGAAGGGGAATCCAAGAAAGAATATTATAAAATATAGACAGCAGTCCTTTCAAAAAGGCACAACCTTTCAAACTACTAAAACTGGCCTCTTTTGACAAACTGCATTTAAAGCTTTCATCTTTCAAAGAAAAAAATCACACCACCCTTGCTCCTGATTTCAGAAAACATCCACCAGTGTTTCTGGTTATCCTGTGAGAAGATGGCTCAGTACTGCAAGTTTGAAAGGATAGGGAAGTTCTCAGTGAGAAAAGGAAATGAAGAACATTTGGTCAAAACAAACATCTGAAGCTACTCCTGTTCTTTGGATGATTAACTCATAACCTCAGAATCCAGACATTATCATGCTTAAATATTTTGGATTTAGGTGGTGCAAAGCAGAAGATTAACACTTTTGAGTCTAAGCTTTGGAAGTCTGTAAATAACTAGATTTCAGCAGTGGTGTAGTGAATGTATATCATCAACTGAAAGATTCTGCACTTTAACCCCATTTTACTTCAAAGCTGTGCTGATAGTTCTGTATTGACTTCATGTTTAAAACCATTAGACTTTGGCCACTCAAAAAAAACCCCAGTATGGACTGTATTAGTTTTGGAGAGTAAAATCAGCCGGGTGATAGAAGTACTGTAGATGTAGTAGTTGTTGAATAGACACTAGATGGCAGATTTTTTCACACTTTTCCAATGTGATGCTTCAATACAGTCTGTATTAGTGCTTTTATTTTAAAGAAGCCAATAAACTAACTTTAGCTGGATTTAAAGCTTCAACAATCTGGGAGAAACTTATGTATAATTACAAAATGTTGCAAAAAAACAACAAAAAACAACAACCAAACAAAACTACTTAACTGGTTGACCCTGCTGACAATTCCAGTTTAGAAACAGGTTTTCCTGGTAATTTGTTTCAGAGAGTCCAAGCTGGTCTTATGATGGTTATATATATATGAGTATATAGATTAGAGCATATATAAAATATACAAATAAACACTCTTTTCTTTTGATTCACCTTTACTGTTTGTATTACTGAGTTGTAAGTTATGAAATAGTAAGTAATGTAAGTAATAGAGTTCACCTCTATATTATTCTTGTGGTGGCGTTAATGTAAAACAAGCCTTTTAAAGAAAGGTGGGGGCAAGTGGTTGGTTGAGGAAGAAACGAAGCCATGGCATTTGAGTCTCCTGGAAGAACCTTCACTGAAGCTTTCATTTCTACTTTGCAAGCAGCCAATAATCTTTCAGAAAAATGAGTGTACACGTGTACACATAAGAAATTTGATTACTGAGCTAAAACAGTTTTCTTCCTGTAAGATTTATTCTGCTTTCTTCCTATCTTCTTATCAGATTTCTTAACAGTCCTTAACAAGTATGGTGTTTACTTCACCACTTGAATAACTGCAGAAATATGATTATAATTTTATTTAGTAAATGCACTCAGTGTTAGAGGTTCATGGTGTGCCAGTTCCAAACTCAATATTTAATTAGGATAACATTAATACAGTTATCCATTCTAGGGCCCCTTTAACTAGAAGCGAAATAAGTAGAACCAAATATTCATACATTTAATTTCCCCCTATACTCCAAGCAAACAGTATTCTTTATCAGGTTCTCTACGACAGTGGAACCAGTTTTGCGGTTACATAGAACCTTTTTCATAAAGGTTCCATAAAAAAACATCCACAAACATTGAGTTTGGAAGTGTCCTTTTTTATGCTGAACCATTTGTTCAGAGAGGAAGAGTGCCTATTTTATTGTGTGTGTGTGTGAGAAAGAAAGCATTAGTCTAAAGAACCCCTTTTAAAGATTCTAGTTAGAAGAACAGAAATAAAAAAAAAATTCTATTTCCTCTCAGAAGCTCTAAGAACCCATTGCAGTGTGATATGGGATCAGTGAAAGGTGTGTGGTATCAGTTGATGTACAGCCACACCCTCTGACCACCTCCTCTGTCCCACGCCATTCCAGACCCTTGGCTACTATGTAGTGTTGTGATATGTGCTGCCGTAAAGTGCATTCTTTCTCTGTGTATTTAAGTGGGTGTGTAAGCGTGTTTTTATCTGCCACTGTGTGCACAGAGAGGGAGAGTGCACATTGTATTTGTGTGTGTGTATGTGAGAAAGAAATGTGTAGTCTTTCTCAAAACAGCAGTACAAAACAGCAAACTGATGAGTGTCTCATCAGTGGCAATCATGTACGTGCCTGTGAGTGGAAGCATGGGCTCTACTATCTCTGCTGTGCTGCAGGTGTGTGTGTCTGTGTGTGTGAATGCATGTTATACAGTGATTGTATGGGTGTGTCCTAGTTTATCCATATATGGATAATAATGCTGTATCGTATTGCATATTGTAGGAATCATCTGATCTTCTGGGCTCTGGTGCAATAATAAACAAACAAACAAACAACCAAACAAATAAACCCATAAATAAGAATGTATATTGTGTTTCTAAAGGTCTGATCCAACACATTTAACAAAGTCAAACAGAAATGACATGCCATAAAATGTCATATATAACATAACCAGTTCTGACCTCATTTATAGAACTAAATGACCAAATACAATATATGAATTTGTTACTGTGGCATAAGTTACATCAGGATTTTAAGATTTAAACCTCTTTATTACAGAAACACACCAATAAGCTGCTCAGTTAATTTAACTGACTCAGTTATTTCTGATCAATATTCAAAGTTGGTCTGGGCTCTTATGTGTTAAGTCAAAGGTTCAACAAATAAATGTGTTGTTTTCTTTGTTTTGTGTGTGATGCAGTCAGTGAAGTGGTGGATAATTGTGTTGTATTGGTCCTTATATGTTTTTTGTACTAATATGAATTTAAGAGGATTTTTTTTAATAGAAATAAATTAAAATGTAAATCAACCAAATTCACATATTTTGTCTTTTAATGTCTAGATTTCCTCTTGGAAATGGAATTTGGATTTAAATAAAGTATAAATCTTCCCAAAAAAAAATGCTTAAATACAGCACATTTACCAGTATTTTCCTAGGTCAAACAAGTTTGCCTGGTTAGACCCTGCCATTAGCCCCTGTCTGATTGTCACATATGCAGTTACACATCAGTAGTTCTGTCTGATCTGAACAATCAGTAGATCAGTTTAAATGTCTATAGACAGGGATATTTAAGAGAAATTATCTCATGTAACATGCCCTTGTGGGGCCTGTATTGGTAGCCCAACTGAGAATAAAGTTTTGAATAAACAGAACCTTTTGTCCATGAGTTATATACAAATGAATGTCTACCAGAGTTCCTGATGTGACCAAGAGTTAAACACCTGACTACTGCAAATGTGGCCTAGATAGGACCCATGTGAGATTAAGGTGGGCTGTAAGAATGGGGCCAATTGGGAGCCCAGCTGTGTCCCAGGAACAAGAATCATGTATCAAGGTGCTAAGCTAAGTGAAGGCCTAAGAAAGGCTACATTTCAGTAAAATAGAAAATTTAAGCTAATTTTCAGGGTAAAATTAGTTATGAAGTAACAAAGTTTGGGAGGAGGTCCATATCTAAATCTCCTCCTCCTTGGAATCTAACTATAGCTTTTTATCACTACTTATCCCATGACAAAGATTTTGCAACCCACAGCCACTCTATTTCCTTATCTTGAAGTCCTACCATCAAGGAGGCTTCTAGCCTTGTAGCAAACAAAAGAGCTCCAGCTCAAGTTCTTACAACCTACACTGTCTTCTCTACTATAACCATATATTGAAGGCATGGTCTAATGGCATGGCAAAGATCATTCAGAACTCAGAAGTTTCAAGTGAAACGTGCCTGCATATCTACAGTATAATATAGATATCGGCTCACTGTTAGCAGTCATTTTAAACTGCTCAAAATGAGATCAATTGGAACATCCCTATTTATGTATGTGTGTTTGTGTGCGGCGTACGTGGTAGTATAAAGACCCGTCCATCACTGCTGTACTGTAGTGTGTAGTCTTTTAGGCTGTAAGGATTGCCGTGCTCATCCCTCAGCTGGGAGAACACCTCACTGTACAGCTTGCTGAGCTTTGTTCTGGTCTCACGCAGAGCTCTGATGTTTGTCTCTCTCTCCCTCATTCCTTGCTCTCTCTTCTCCCGAAATGCCTCCACCTCGGCCTCAAGGTCCACCAGGCTGTCCATCTTCCTTTTGCGGCAGGTCTGGGCGGCCATTTTGTTCTTGCCACGCCTGCGGATGTCCCTCATGAGGCTGAGCTGACTTTCATTGAGTTCAAAAGTACTAATGGCCTCATTAAAGGCATCCACTGACATGGTGACAATGTCACCCACGCTCAGAGGGAGATGTAAGGTCCTAGCACGCTCTTCATCACGACACACACTCCAGCTGCGATGACCCTGCGTTGGGTGGAAGCTTGATTTGTTTTGGCATAAGGGTATCATGCTTGTGTCTGCCTCAGAGAGACTTTCTGAGTGGTCAGAAAGCGTTTCATCCTTTGATACATGTTGGGAATTGCTCTGTGATGGTGTAACAAGTGGAGGATGCAAATCCACGGCTTCTGAAAGGAAGGACAAATCGAACAGCTCTGTGTGATCTGACTGGCTGCATGCAGCATCTTCATTTTCGGATTGGATGGTGCTGAATGGGTCATCTCCGTATAGAGACAGGTCCAGATCTATGGACTCTCTGGAGCTTTCCAGGCTGAACAAAGTCAAGTTGCATGTGGACTGTGAGGAATCATTTTGAATAGACATGTTTTGACATAGTGAATGTTCTGGTGGTCCTGTGTTTTCAAGGTCTGGATTCAACTCCCCTTGAGGGTGTAATTTTGAGCTTAGCATACGTGTTCTTTGGCTTGGGTCCTCGGGTGGACTTGTGCTCAGAATTGTGTCCAAGAATGATTCTGTGAGATCCTTTGTATCAGAAAAGGGTTGCTCAAGTTTGGATGCTTCAGGAAGTATTTGTGTTAATGGCTGGGATGGCTCACCATTTTGAGAAGCAGTGTATGATGGCATTTGCATAATCTGTGCATAAACTGTGTTTGTTCCTGTGCTGTCCTCTGGTGGCTCATGCAGTTGTTGGTTGTAGTTGTCCATAGTCTTCTCTAGAAGCTCTTGTAAGGTTTCAGGAATGTGAGCCTCCAGGACATTCAGATGATGCTGGAGAAGAAACAACAAAAACAGACGATTGAATACATACAGCTTTCAGATGCATACTTACAGTCAACAAGTCTGGAGTTCTCAAACGTTCTGCAGACAGTGACCCTTTTTTAAATATGTCAAAGTGTTTATGGACACCCATTCTAATGAATACATTCAGCAAAGCTGCACACATTGCTAACTAGGGCTGACACGAATCCTCAAGAAACTTGAGTAACTTGATTATTACAAATTACTGATGCAACTCTTTGCCTCAATGCTTTGTTTATTCCATGAAATAATACACAGCTCTCTGAATTCCTGATGGAGGCTGCAAAACGCCCTTAAACTGCAGCCAGGTGATGAGAAGGAGATACTGTATGATTTAATGGGTTGTGGGGTGCAAAACAGAGAAAAAAGACATAAGAGCGAGGGATGAGCAGAAGATAAGACTCAGTCAATGATGTTTAGGTTAATTTAGCATTCAGTTAGTGTTTAGCACAAATCAATGTTATTCCTAGTAGACATTAAAGCTAGTAATGTGTGTACATTAATTTTGAATAGTTAAGTTAATCAACCTTAAGTCTAATTATGATGCCCCTACATTTGGCTAATCTCTCTCTCTCTCTCTCTCACACACACACACACACACACACACATTTCAGTAAACTACAGGATTGTATGGATATACCACGTTCAACTGGAGGGAGAGAAAAACAAACAAATCAAAACACACACACACACATGAGGTCTTTGCGTTTAAGCACAAGTATTTATCTGATTACTCAATTAATTAATAATACTTGATTACAAAAATAATTGATAGCTGCGCCCATTGCTGAAACAAATGTACAAATACCCTGCAAGTAGAACAGAACAGGTCTCTCTGGAGCAGACATACATGAAAAACAAGCAGATTGGCACCATGCCTAATACCAGGTATGGACTAGAGGGGTATAAATCCCCGCAGCACCGGGCTGTGGAGCAGTGGAACAGTGTTCTCAATGGAATGATGGTGTGATGAGTTTGGGAATTGATAATGAGCTCCTAATAAAGTCCAGGCTCATATTTTTATTTATTTATTTTTTTTTATACAAAGGACTGGTTTTATATTATGTAGTCCTGGATGTCCCTGGACTTTACTTCCTTGGAGAATCATGGCATTTGCTCTTGCAGTAACATTAGGATGTGTGACTACAGTATTTTATACTGTTATAAATAAATAAAGATGGTGTAACTGAGTACCCCAAACTATACATGCTGACACAATTTCAGGGGTGTGTATGTGCGTGTTGGCTACCTGCAGATCATGCAAGGGCTCAGTAGAAACTTTCTCCTCCTCAGCAGGCGGCTTCTTAGAGAAGAGCAGTGCAGACAGCAGGGGATTCTGGGTAATGGGAGAACCCTGAAAGGAAGGTGTGGAATGAGTGTTGCCAAGGGAAACCAGAGAGCAGGGCAATACAGGGGAAAGGGCAACCAATAGCAAACAGTTCTCGAAAAACAATAATTACAAGCTCAAATGTTTGCGTGTGTGCAAGTCTGTACACTACCTGTCCAGGGAGAAAGGCTTCAGCACATGAATCAAAACTGGTGGAGTCATCTCCCTGAAATGTAAAGACTGGTTAAGCTGGGTGTGTGGGTTTCGCTGAAAAAAGCGGTGCATTGAATTTCACACCATTCACACATAATGTGATTCCCAAAGGTAAACTGTCACATTTTTATATTTTTTACATTATTTTTACATTTTTCAAACTTTTTTGTTTTAATGTTGTTACTCTCTGATTAGAGAGTAATGTGTTTTTAAATTTATTAAAAATTTAAATACTCATACTTTTCATGAGCTATTAGTAATACTTATAAAAGTAAAACAAAAAAGACATGAAACACGTCACTTTACATGTAACTAATATAACAGTTTATATTTTTAATGAAATTAGGAACACAAATTAATGAAATAATGAAAAATTTCATTTCAAACAATTGTTGCCAAATGTAAGCAAACCAAAAGACAGCATTGTGCAAATATCTATTATACTAGATAAAGAATCCATATCATGGAAACAGAAAGTACCTTGCTTTTTATCTAAAAATACTATAGTGTAAATTGTAAGTGTCAAATTCCAAAATGTTCAAAATGTCACTAAATGCCATCCTGTTTTGAAGGTCACAAAAATCAAGCTTATATAGATATTTCTGCCCATTCTGCCTTCCTCAGTTTAACCCTGCCAGACCACATCACATTTATAAGGAGTGTTTTACCCTTAATGCATTTTGCATGTGGCACAATAGAGGACATTCAATCAGAATACAGCAAAAACACAGCAAATTAAAACAGCTTTTTTTAATTCATAGAGACAAACAGAGAAAATAGTCAGTGTACACTCTGTACACAATGGTGATTTAAATGGTTTGAGTAATGCCACAGAAAAATAACTACTTTTGGTTTCATAGAGAACCATGTTTGTAATATGGAATCAAAAGTTGTTCTTACATGGCTTCACTCAAGGAACAGTTTGAAGCATGTATAAAATACATGCATCATTAATATGCTTTGTGAGACAATGTGAGCAGCAAGGCATCAATTCAAGCTATTTCCAGTTTCCTATTTCATATTTACAGACCATTTGGACAAAAATATTAATACACTTGCTCACTGTCCCTTCCAAAATCAAGGGTATTATAAAAGACTTTATCCTGCTTTTGTTGAAGTAGGTGTCTCTACTGTCTCTAAGGCTTTCTACTAGATTTTGAAATATTGCTGTGAGGATTTAATTGCATTCAGCAGCAAGAATGTTAGTGAGGTCAGGATATTGGATAACCACCACCCCACCTCATCAACAACTCCTCAGCACATACCAAAAGTATTGGATGGAGCAGCGGAATTCCAGAGAAAATAGCACTAAGCATCATGCTACAGACAGTCCTATTCTATTGGCAGTCTATGGGGAATAGACAAGCAGAGTGTGCATTTGCACATGTGTGTCTGCAATGGGTGCAAATTAAAGCAACTGAATGCATTCATTAGAAGTACAAACATTTGGACAAATAGTGTATATATGCAAGTGCACATACACACAGTTACCTGAGAGATGTGAGATAAACACTGGGGCAGGATCTCTCCGGTTTCCTTGTCCAGTTTCCCAAGCGTTAAAATAATTCTCTCCAGCTCCCTCTCTCTTTTACTCCTCTCTTCCTCTTGAGACTTCATGCTCTGTGTGTTTTCCACTCTCTCCTGAAAGTGGACATCAAACACCTCACGCTCCACACCCAGATCAATGTCCTGCCTCCAAAGGATGTCAATTAGACTGATCTCCTGCAGGAGAGAAGCCATCTGTTATGATCTTTTTTGTTCATCTTTCTGCCTGAAGACACATGTCGTTGTACCTGTGGCTTTGCAGCCAAATCCTGTACAAGTATGTAAAGTACACATACACCCACAATGGCCTGTGGACAACAAAACAGTGTTGACTAGGCTAGACACTGCACACTATTCATAACTATACAGGATCAATCCTTGCTTTTAGCTTTGTTTTCTGGCAGTGTTCATTCAGGGTCAGAAACCACATAAGCAGAGCTATTTGATATTATGTAATGACTCAAGGCAATCTGAAGCAAAGGTGTTATGCACAATACTAACTGGAGATTTTCATTCCTTAGTGCAAACAAATATAGAAAATGTCAGATACAGTGCCTTGCAAAAGCAGCCGCACAAAATATTCTAAATTGGTGAAATGAAATGAAAGAAAAATGTACTGTACTTTCCGGACTATAGAGCGCACCTGAATATAAGCCGCACCTGCAAAGTTTTTTTTTTTTTTAAACTGGAAAGTGACATATATAAGCCAAACCGGGCTAAACGCCACTGATATCTACCGAACTGATAATGTAGTTTAACTGAACACAAATTAACTAGTAACATAAAAGTAAGTGCTGATCAAACAAAACAGAAAAGTTATCGATTGGTTTATTCATCGTCCTCCTGCGACTGAAACCACTGAAGTCATCATCTTCAGTGTCAGAGTTGAACAGCCTTAGAACAGCTTCGTCACATACCAGTACTTTTTCTGTGTCAATGTCAGTGTTGCTCTCCGTGTCGCTGTCATCCCGGGGTGAAGCTGGCTCTGAAGCTGTGGTGCCCTCTTCACACAGCAGTCCAGCCTTTTGGAACCCATTGGTGACAGTAGATTCCTTCACGCTGCTCCACGCTGTTAGGATCCACTGACAGACATCAGAAAATGATGCTCTGCACATGCGGCCAGTTTTTGTGAAAGATTATCAAAACAAAATTCTCCGTGGTGGTGGCTGCTTGCATGTGCTAACAGAAAATTAATGTTGTCTTCTGTGATTTCCAACTTTTGACTTTGGTGCCCCCTGGCCAGTGAAGAAAAAGCCGCACCTCATTATAAACCACATGGTTTAAAGCATGGAAAAAAGTAGCGGCTTATAGTCCGGAAAATACAGTAAATAAATATTTGGAAATAAACGTAAATATGTATTCATCCCTTTGCTATGAAGCCCCTTAATAGTTCTGAAGCAAACAATAACCTTCAGAAGTCACATGCTTAGTCAAGTGTCACATGATCTGTCAGTATATACACACCTTTTCTGAAAGGCCCCAGAAGCTGCAACATTAAGAGGCACCACTAACCAAACAACACCATGAAGTCCAAGGAGCTCTCCAAAGAAGTCAGTCACAAAGTTGTTGAGAAGTAAAAGTCAGGGTTGAGTTATATATAAAAAAGAAAAAAGGAGAAAAATAGGAAGGCTCGTTATGAGTTTCCATAAATCCTAAATGAATGGAGGAAGGTGTTCTTGTCAGCTAGCTAGCTGTAAGGCAAACAGTGTATTGTATTTGTAACACTGTTGTTCTTCCTATTATTGTGACACCCTTTTACCGAACATACTATACTGCATATTTTGTATGTTATGATATGCTTGTAATCCATATCAACAAACAGAACATCGCACTGGAATTCTACACAAAGTTAGAGGACATAACCTCTTGGAAGTTGGATGGCGAAATAAGGTGCACAGCACTGAGAACAGGTCCACTGTTAAAAACCCATTTTGTAGTACTATGTACTATGTACTATATATATATATATATGCACAACCTCATGAAATGTTAGATTACCAACCTTAGAATCAGACAAGATGTGTTTTCATGCCTAAGAAACTGCATAAGCAGGCAACATTTGTTACATTTCACACAAAGCCGATGTATTTAGGTGTTCTTTAGGTGTTTTGATAAATTTGACATCACATCTTGAGGGGACTTACCATCCCCTTGTTGATTTGGTATGATCCTGTGAGCAATTTAGGTTCTTTTTGGTGTTTCCATGATGACAGACATTTTCAGAAAATAAAATTACTTTTTTATTATTATTTAAGATTAGACAGTCTAAGATTAGACTGCTACCTCAGGCTTATTCCTCAGTTTCATCTATTGCCCCACCTACTCAGGGTTGGTCCTGACTTCCCTGGTACTCTAACCAAAATTCTGATAAGAGGCACAGATATCTCTCATTAAATCTTTTTTTCTGCTTTTCATATCCTGAAAGATAGTTTCACTTCATCTACTGATTAACCTGAGACAATAATTCTCCCTAATTTGAGGCAATGGGGAGATGGGGACCTTTATTAATTTGTGGGAATCTGAATCTGAATCTTTTCAAGGATATCTGTTAAAGCAACATTATGTGAGAATTGGTATTTCTTGCTCTTGGTCTCCCTCTACAGCCAATACAGTGTCAATTGCCATTACTACTAAAGGAACATATACAGAGATACAGAAACATCACTATAAGTGAAAGAAACATCTGGACTGAGAGTCATTTTACAGGATTTTACACAAATGTGACTTGGGTTACACAGTTCTTGCAAGTGTTGTCCTGCTCACTTCACCAAGGTTACATAATGCAGTCAGCAGCATGCTAAGCCTGGAATAGCAACAATAGTAGAGCCGCTCTCCAAATTATAGGTCAGTTGACCTTTATAATAATTTTGCAGCTGTTTTAAGGTAAAAAGTCTACATAATGCTGCTTTAACGTCAGCCGATCCACACTAGTTAGGGATACTTTCTGAGAGGAAAACAACAACAACAACAACAACAACAACAAAAACACTTTTATAAGTTGCTTGAAATAAGAGCATATAATGTTGAGAAGGAAATGAAATGGTGAGAAGGTTTGACAATAAAGTTGACTTACACTTTATAATCATAATAGTTAAATTAATATGATTTCAGCAGATGCTTCAAATGTCTAAGCTTTATTTTACCTTATCTACCTTCAGTAAATTGATCTTCTGATTGTGAGTATGGTCAGAGGTTGTGGCAGCCACCAGTGATTTAGCTTATCTAATACTAATGTACTATCACACACATAGTTATCACACATGCTCAGTATTTGTTCTGTGTTTGTACTGGCATGCTTTCCAGTGGCAAACATGTGGCGATCTTGACCAAAAGCAAAACATCAAAATCAGACATATACAGGGTAATAAGAGAGGCAATGACAGAGAGAGAGAGAGAGAGAGAGAGAGAGAGAGAGAGAGAGATTACTCTGTATACACTGTTATGATATTGCTATTAAATATAATTGAAATTGGAGTATGAAAGTGGGTAATTCTTCAGTTTGCAGAACTTTTGTGTTGCCACATTACAAATTATGTTAGAAATACTCTTTTACAAAACAAATACATTAAATAGCCTGATCAATTAAGCATTTACATTTCTGTTGCTGTTACATTAAATAACTTTGCTATTTTGGCCTTGTCTTCAATCCAGACTTTAACATTTGATCAATGATCAAATGATAAAAGGTGACTAATTTATTACAAAATCACAATGGTTGTTTTATAACAACTTATTGATACAAGTAATGCATTGTTTGCTTTCATATCTATCCAGCTTTTGGATATTGATCAACAACATATTATCTTTCATTACTGGGAAAGATTTTAAGTTTCAACATGAGTATCTTTGTAACTGTTTTGAAAGTAGATACCTTTTAGTAAAAATAAAAATTATAGCATGTAAGACATCAGTAAAGAACTTTAAAGAAAATGTAGGGAGAATAAAAAGTAGGCCAACCCTTTGGAATGAACTGGATTTGTGCACTATATAAATAAATAAAAGATATTTAAATTCTTTAAAAGGTTTAGCACTCAAGCACCCCCCTTAAATAAAAGAATGAAAAAAGAGCCAGAACAAGAAAAACAGGGATGAAAGAGGATAGGTGCAGTAAAAGGTAAATGAACTCTCTCTCTCACACACACACACACACACACACACACACACACACACACACACACACACACACACACACACATATGAGCATGGTAGATGTAGTGCATGTGATAAAAGTAGATGAAAGAGTGGACAAACTGATAAGACACAGTGTGTAAAAAGGACAAGCGTACGTGAACTAGCATGAACTTGCTAATATACAACTGTATGTAAACATCTTGCCCTGTCTCTGCCAAATGAGCTCTAAAAGAGACACAAAGACAAGCTCAAAATATTTGCATTTCAAAACATAGGTGATTCTAAATCCCCAAAATTCTGGTTATTATAGAGAGATTAGAATCCATGATTAACAGATATTCAAAATCTATAAAGTATATTAAAGCATGGCTTACAGTTAAAACATTAGAAATACTATTGAATGTAGTGAAGTAATACTTCCAGTAGTGTGTTTTTATATATAATAACAAAATGAAAAGAATTTGGACCAAAATCCACTTTGGAAATTATTGGATGTTATGTTATTTTTTTACTTTCTATTTAAACTTCAAACTCTTAAATAATTGTCAGGACAGTTGCGAATGGGAATGTGAACTCTGTATATGGACCTCCAAATACATCTCTCAACTCACTCCACAGTTCCGTTTAGAGCAAGTCAATCCATGTGGTTTAGAAAAACATGTGGTTTACTTAAACTATAAACAATCTTCTCAGACATTTAATCTTTAATAGCCCTGGAACCACTTCAATACAATTTTAACATGTGTCCCATCTGATCATGGATTAGATTTATTCAGGTCTTCAATATTTCATTCAGTAGTTCACAAAGACAACAGAAATATTCACATTATTTAATATGTATTTAATTCATCTTATACAAAAGACTGAATAATGTAATGAAGTGACCCAGTGTCTTTCTCCTGAAAAGGTTACATTTGTCATCACCACAATACAGAACTCTAGACTGATCGTGATGACAATGACACTCGGTGATGGTAATGACCGGTTTTCAGTTTCACCATCAGTAACTTTTTTATCTGTTCATAAAATAAAGTGAAGTGTATCACTTCTTAAAAGCATGTAAACAGTGTCTTACTATGAAGAAAACTAAATCTTTGATAATGTTAATATTAATCTGATTGAAGTACTGTGATAGTCAGTAGGGCTAATACTCACCACTACTCTCACTCCTCGTTAGTATAGTGGACAGTATCTCCGCCTGTCACGCGGAAGACCGGGGTTCGATTCCCCGACGGGGAGAAACAATGTCTTTTCCGTCGCTGAAAAAGGACACCGGTTTTTATTCTCTCTCTCTCTCTCGCTCTCTCTCTATATATATATGTGGGTAATTGGTCATTCTCAGTACTGTACTGACACTGATATGGTGGTGTGTTAGTGTTGGATTTCAGACTGGTTCACAAGCTGATTGGCAGGTTTAAGCCACTTTTTTGCTAGTCCTGATTATGCTGCTCATCAACACGTTAATTAAACGTGTATTTCTATATCCATTTTTGCATCCATTATCCATTATTAGTGGTTTAAATGGCAAAGAAACTATGGATGACAGATATTCATTAGGTAGGATATATTCCAATCACTGTTTAAATGTCAAATGCTCGTTCCAATGCATGTTTACTGCCCTGTCCATATGTACATGTTGTCACTAGTCCAAATATTGGGTTATAAAGGAAAATGTGAAGGGAGGGGCTGTTTGGTCTCTTTTTTGCTCACAGTGTTCAAATTTCACACTAAAAGTCCTGAGAAATTATAATACTGATGCATACAAAAATAAAAAATATATAAAGGATGTGCAGGTTGTTTGTATTCCCTGCCAATGTAAGTATAACATAAAATAATTATAAACACAATTGTAGTACATTTTTGACCCTAACATGGTCAAATTCTTAAAATATTTAAATTCTCTAAATATTTACACCTCAAATGATGACAATTTGCCTTGGATCTCCTGAAAATATCCACATCTGTCATGTTTGTCTTGTGAATGCATTGCTAATGTTTTGGTGAAGAAAAGTGCGTCAAACTAGAAAAACATCCCACAGAACTGCCGTGGAGAAGGTGGTGGTCTGGTCGTCAGCTACACTGTAGTGTAGTTTGTGAGGAAACATGTCCATTTTAGCCGAGAGCGCTCACGCCGGGGGGGGGGGAGATCCGAGTGTGTGTGTGAGAAGTTTCTGAGCGCGTTCATGTGAAGCCCTACACACGTTCACGTTTGGCAGCTCCACGTCGACATTCCTTCAGAGAGGGAGCCATGCCGGGGGTCCACGGGGACAGAAAGGTTTGCTTAAGCCAGGAAAAGCGACAGTGTGTGGGAGAAGCGAGCGCAATCCTCCAGACGCTGTTTGAGAAACCACACATTTAACTACACACCAGTTTCTGCCTGAGGAGGAGTGAGCTGTGCTCTGCTGGAGACTTCATGGAGGTGTTGAGGCTTTCCACTATGTCTGCTGCAGTCACCTACCAGGTTGGGTATGAGCTGGATTTCTATGAATGTAGATTCTGTTCAGAGACCCTTTTAGACACTTTAATATGTGGAAGGCTTTAGGGCTGGCAGAGTGTCATTTCTGTCTGTCAGCTCACCTGGTGGGGGGTGGGGGTATTATTTGATCTGTTTTCTAAAGACAGAATAACCTGTAATGCTCACTGTACTGTAAACAGAAAGCCATGTTGAATTAGTCTGCTTCTTTCAGCAAAGCCTGCATGTAAACATGCATACAACTCTCAGGCAAGTTTTCCAGGCTGAATCCTTTGTGGATATCCTACACTACCAATACTGCTGTTGTACTCTATAGTCTGTGGACCTTCGTGGTTGAAATGCATGGAATAATCCACTATATTGTAATAATGCTGATATGAAACAGGCACAAGACAGGTTATCTCATGCAAGCCAGGACTCAATACCATATGTGTTCTTTCCCAGGGCCTGGAGAACCCAGAGAGGTCCTAAGTGGAATACCGTTTCAAATGACTGATGCCTGCAATAACAGTTGAAGACTGACTGAAGCCGACCGATAATATGCACACAAAACATGTACATATGTTTTATTTTCATCTTGGTAACTAATGTGCAGTTTCATTGTAGGCTCCATAGGCAAAGTTCTGTGGTCCACTCTGACCGTGTGACTGTGTGGTCAGTGCATTACAGAACTTTGCTTTAGGAGCTCCAGCCATCAGGTGGCGAGGAAAAAGGACGAGGCAAGATTGTGATTGGTTTATTCATTTCAATAAAGCAATATTTAGAAAGTATTGGGTTTATACACTTTGCTGTGTATGTCATCTGTGGCTAGTTGACATCTGATTTGCTAACAAACAAATTACCAAACTAAGATTATCAATCATTATACTTTTCATTGTAATTTATTGTTGTTAATAACCAGAACTATATATATGTGTGTGTGTGTGTGTCTGTAAGTAAGTAAGTAAAATTTTAACGCCCTCTGCTGGCCACAACAGCAACTTTACTAAAACCTCAGGCCAGGCCCAAACTTGCTTAGCTTCACTGGATTATTCTGTTGTTGGTTGTGGTGAATTTCATGGTGGTATGGGAGCTTTTGACATATTTCAAACTGCATTCCAGAGGAGCCACAAAATTACACAGCCTAATGTTTTTCCCATGTCAGCAAAGACAAATGAATTCCAGAAGAGCTTGACAATGTTAATCAGCTATGCTGGAGTACAGTACTTGCGCTTTGTTCATAACTTAAAAAGTTGTACATGGATATAAATGTAACATAAACATCGCCTAAATCCTGAGGCATTGATTTATGATAGATTTCTGATAAAGCTACATACAAAACAATTATAAAAGGATTTTTAAATTCCACTCATGTAGGGGAGTTACAAGCAAGCTGTTTCCAAGAAAACAAAAAAAAAAAAAAAAAAAAAACAGAAACAGAAAAATAAAATAGTATGCAAGCAGACATCCAATAAATTATGTGAAATGCGGGTGGTACCATTAAGCAGTAGGAGAGTTAAGCAGCGGATATAAGTTCACTGAAAAATGTGTAACTGCAAAAGCAAATATAAAGTGCATTTGTGCAGTGACTACAATAAAATGGAGAATAGTGGTGTAGTTTACACATTTTACACTAAAGCAGAGGGATCTGAGATGTGCCTTTGTTTAGGAGGATGATGGCCTGTGGAAAGAAGCTGTCGAGGTGATGGTTGGTCTTTAAGAGAGACTTTAAGACTCTCACACTTGGTGTCCGCTGAGATGGTGACCAGGGTTTGCGGGAACAGCCATGATCTTTCCTCGCCTTTTCACTGGCTGTGTGTATAAACAAGCTGTAGTCTGCTTCTTCAAGCAGGACCCCACACCATTCTTCACACCATATAAACCACACCAACACAAAACACTGGACTGTAAACCACCCAGCACTCTACACACACACACAAACACACACACATACAAACACACACACACACGCACTCGGCACACAGAGACTGGATCATCACCATCCTATCAGCAATATTTGCTGCACACCAAGAACTACACTTCTACCTCAGTAACTGCTGTTATCATGCACATCTAGATGTACAGTATGTTACATATCTCTTGCACCTTATTCCCACCACTCATCTCACTTCTTTGTGCCACTCGGTATTGTACTGTCCTGTCCTGTCTGTTGAACTGTCTCTTGTTTACTGTATTTATTGTATTTATTGTAGTGGTTGCACTTTATGTCGTCCTATTGCATTGCTGCTCCATGTTGCACCTTGGTTCCGGAGGAATGCAATTTCATTGCACTGTGTACCTGTACTCGGTTGTAATGACAATAAAAAAGCCTTGACTTGACTTGACTTGACTCATTAATGTATTTATTTACAAGCAACTGCATCTATTTATGAATGTAAACTGACATCTGTAAGACGTGTATTTTAATCTGTCTGCTGTCTGAGCCATGTCATGGGAGGTTTGTAATAACTTTATAACAACAAAACATTCCTCGCTTTCTTATGATCTTATGTCTGAAATGAGACATTTTGGGAAAACGCTCAATATACTAGATTGGTCTTCTTAAAGCAGTACAATAGCGACATCTAGCGTCATGTGTGTATATTTACAGGAGGACACATGGACCGAAGTCTTTCCCGTCTAACGGTTTTGGTCACCAGAACAAGATTATAAGTTAATAAATGCAAACATTTAATGAACTAATTAATTTTAGTTAATTAAAAAATCCGATTAAATATCGTTTCAGTAGTCTACATGTGCTCTAGAATGTGTCTGTAATACGATGCGTTTTTTTTGGACAAACGACAACCACCATACTACAGTATGTCCTAATGGGGCGTGCAGTGACGTCATTCATTGTACAAGAGCTTTTCCCGCAGAAAAAATGGTTATAAAACAGCGTTGCGCATCGCTCGGGTGTCCACGTGGTGGCGACATTTTCCTTCAATGCACTTCACTTCACCAGGTGCTAGTTTTAGTGGCAGCAAAATGGACTTAGCACTGCAATGTGTGGGTGATCTAGTTTTGAATGTGACTCATGTATACCTGTACTAACACAATTTACCTGACTTAACATGACCTTCGAGACACTGTAGATGACCTCTCATTAAGGCATCACAGGACAAATTAAGTCCTGTAGCTTAAAAGATTATCTTTTGATCTCTGCAGGGACAGCAAGGTTGAGGACCTCTTGTAGGCTTCTTCCCTCAGTTGACTGTACTCACGTGAGCAGACTTTAGTTAATTCTTAAGCTGCACCAGTTGCACAGCATCAATAAATCAGAGAGGAAAGCACGAAAGAGAACTGGGCTCAGGATTTTCCTACAGATAGTGCTCAAGAAATTAAACACTACAGTGTATTAAATGGTTTTACTAATCCATATTAAAATCCAATTATCAAACAAATTTAATTTCCATGTGTGATAAGAGCTGACCACCATTATAAAATTGAAATAGACATACAATATTTCCATATGAATGACCAGCATCACTAGATTATCTTCCTGATGAAGACCAATAAATTCGAGCAAACATATTCATATTCCTTTCTTTGGTCAAATAAATCATCCCAAAAAATTAGACAATGAATGAAACGGTAACAATTATATGACCAAGTATAGACTTGGAGAAAAAAAACATAACTAAACCTAGCATTATGAATCTCATCTGATAGCTAATGTTTAAAGTGATGGTGCTTGAAATCATTGATCTTTGTGCCAAGAACCTTGGGGCAAACACAGCCAAGGATGACCTGTAACAGAAGCAAATGTTACAGTAAGGCCTTTTGGAAGCGTTTGGTAGAAACAGGCTGTAGAAGGAGACAAATTTTCCATCTTTTCCACTTTTATTGACAGTTTCATCTTGTACATAAATTAGCATGGCTACCAATAAGCACACCGACTCTCAGCCTCCACTGTAACCCACAACACTTCCAACATGAGTACAGTAAAATAATTTAACATGCACCTGCTCCTGTAAAATCAAGGGATACAGTTTTCACCCCGACGTGAAATGGCCTGAAACCCACAGGAAACACTCAGTCCAACTGTGCAGATAGCTCAGTGGTAGCTGAAAGATGAAAATCCTTATGGACGGGCATCAGTAGCATGCCATTATTTAAAACCACAATGAAAAGTCCTGGTCGTTTAGTGGTGTAATTGAATAAATGTTAAAAAGACAGAAAAAGCAAAACTACAGACATTTTTTAAATATATCCTCCCGCTACCAACACCATTATGATGTGGCCGACTTCAGATATGCAATGAGGTCTGCACGCTCGCCCTTCTTCTTAATGCCAGCAAAGATCATTTTTGTGCCAGGAATGTATTTCTTGGGGTTCTCCAGGTACTCCATCAAGGTATCCTCATTCCAAGTGATTCCTGGAAAAATTAACAAGGGTTAGGAAAATGAAGATTTGGGAGGGGAAAAAAGGTACAGACAGGCAACACAATAAATGAAAGTCCTACAAGGTGCATTACGAAAAAGTTAACAGAGAAAACCTTTTTGTCAAAGCCTACCAAGGCATTGGAGTTTCCCCTTGGAGGGAAAAGTCCCTTGTAAAACATACCTTTACTCTTGTTGGCGTCTGTGTAGGAGAAGCCTTCAGCCTGTCCCGTCTTGCGACCAAAAAGACCCCAAAGGTTGGGACCAACTTTGTGTTTGCCACCATTCTCGACAGTATGGCACTGTGCGCACTTCTGGACGAAGACTTTCTTTCCCTTTTCGACGTCACCCATGTTGCCTACAACAGAAAAAAAAAAAATAAACATCCAATTAGAAAAGGTTCTGCTTTACTTTGGGAAAACTCAATGCCCTGCGGTTTATTCTCAACGAGCTGCAAGGATGCTAGGATCAGGACACACTAAGGTCATTCAAGGGGAATGCAAACTAGCTTGTCTCTTTCACTTGAACACAGCCTCTGTTCACTGGCAGTGAGCTAGTCTCGACTAAAGTGAAACCAAAATCTAACCAGAGAGGTTTTAAAGTCGACAGAGGGTAGAAGCCGGTGTGCTGCCCCGGACTATAAGCTGAGGGAACAGTGTAGGGCAGTAACGTCCCCACACGAAACCGGGGCAAGAGCACACAGTAAAGGAGGCTTTAATACACGACTCAAAGCCTTTCTACCGGAAGGTAAAATCTGAAAGGCAGACTTTAGACTCGGTCGAGTGTGAGCATCTGCTGCTTTAAGAACAAATACAACGGAGTCCAATGAGGAGCTACATACTAGCCACCCCCAATCGATCACACATTTAGATAAAACTGGCTACAAACAGGAAAAGCAGGAGAAGAACAGAACAGTTCGGCTGCTCTTCAAACCGGATGAAGAGCCTGAACCTGTGACTCATTGTGAGGAGTGTGAGCCGGGCGGGTCACGAGCAGATACTCCACACCAGTTACAGCCTCCAAACACCACACGTTTAGACTTGTGAGGAAAACCCCACGTTTGTAATGAATGAAGCGAAGAACAGCGCGCAGGTCTCATCAGTAGAAAGCGTTACCGGGGCCGGTTAGCCCCTCCAGCTAACCGGTTAAAGCTCTGAACTGCTGGCCTATTTCAGCTCTTTATCCCCAAAGCTTTAGACTCCAGATAAACTACGTGTTCACGAGCCGCTCCTTTAACAAAAGGTCCCGAAACAGCCCGAGGCCGCTCACCTGCGGGGCTCTTCTCTCTTCTCTCGTCTCTCGGTCGGTCACAATCTGCCGCCTCAGCCGAACAAGGTCACTACATTTACCGGCTCGCGTGGATGACGTCACACCGCGGCAACGCCGCCTGCTCACGTGGTTCGATGTTGAAGCCTGTTCGAATCAGTTTCACGAGCCGATTCTGTTGAACTGTTCGTTTAATACAAAACGTCCCATCTAATGATTCATCGATTAAATCAGACTGAACATACAGACACACACACACACACACACACACACACACACACACACACACACACACACACATTTCATCTGTACAATATTGTACCATACTCTACCTCTACTCTACTCTACTCTACTATACCATACTATACTCTACCTCTTACTCTACCTCTACTCTACTCTACTCTACTATACCATAGTATACTCTACCTCTACTATACTCTACTATACTACTAGTAGAGTAGTATAGTATAGTTTTGGAAGAGGACACTTGTTGAATTCCCATCTAGTTAACTGATAAATTTATGCTCTCGCCTGAAGAACTTTATCAACAGAATGGAATGCTGGTGCAATTGCTATCCTATTAATGTTAAACTAAGGAGTAGTTTAGACTTTAGTTTATGTCAGCCATAGTGTAAATGAAACAAGTCTCATACATCAGTAATAACAGTAAATGGAGCTGCATAATCTCCACAAAACCAACAACGTAACAATCAAACAATAGCTGTGGTTGTACATTGGTTGTAGTCAGCTGTGTTATGATGCACTCATTTCATTAGCAAACTTGACTTTGACTTTATCATTCTCTTTTACAGTAATTGCAAACCCCATTCAAAAACATTTAATAGTAACACAAAAAAGACTAAAAACTGAATTTAATTCATTTCTGTTCTTTCCTGTCCTGTATTCTCTTCTATCCTCTAATCCTCTTTGTTGGTTATCATTTTGCCTCCCTTTTCTTGGTAATCTCTGTATTCCTGGTCATTAGAATTTCAGGTTATATGAAGATACTATTCTTCAGTTCTTCCTATCAGATTTCTATTGTCACTGAAGTTCAAGTTCATACAGTTTTGTCTGTTTATTGTTTCTGTCAGGACTCCTCCTTTACAAACTTTCTCAGCTATTTAACACCACATAAGTAACATCACCAGAAATTGTTGTCATTTTTCTGTTGTTTGTAATGGAAGCATTTTGGCAGCCTGGGTAAATTAGTGAAAGTAGCTGGCATTTTGCTCACTCTTTTCTGGCTGACATCCAGTGAATAAGCATTGTATTAAATAAAATGCCATCACTCATCCACCAACATTGCAGTTGACTGATTTGATAAATTTTGTACTTGCATTATCCTTTGAAATTGTTTAAAAAACATTTAATTCAGCAACTTTAAAATATTTTATATCAGACCTAGTGATTATTAATTTTCTGTCTTTGAAATATTTCTTATTTTCTAAAAAATATTTTTGATCTAACTAGCTAGATCTTGTATACATTTATCTTGGTGGTCCAGGGGGACAGCAGCAGCAAACAGTCGACCTCATCAAGTGGACCAATATATAACTGTTTATTAAAAGCTGTTACACTTTTCGAATGCAGTATGAAAAGCATTTGAAGCTCATGATGTGTTAGAATACGGTCAGCACCAGCTACACCTCTGAGGTCACCGTTTGCAGGGACAAGTTATCACTGGTCTGTGGATCACTGGAACTGCATTCTCTGAAATAATGGGGCTCCATCCAGTATGACCACGGATAAGCTGGAGTTACAGTTGTGAACTAACATCAAGTTCATCGTCATCAAATTCTCCCATCAGCATTCCAACATCCAGTGTAGAGCTTAGAAAAGTGGTGTTGTGACAGGCAGTAATACAGTTATCTAAATGATCATGAATGAAAGAGGTTAGTTTGGATGCTGTTCATGCTCATCACTTGAATTGTACCATTTGCCCTTGTGAATCTGTTCAATCGAGTCACCGAAAAGAGTCGATTCATGAGAACGATTCGTACACGAGGCTGTTATCGCCGTTCCACGAATCTCACCAGTATGTGAGTTCAGCGCACGTAGTCCACATCCTTCTATGGGGAGGACGAGGGGCACAGCCGGCTCAGTCTAGAAGTCACATGGCGCACAAAGTGTGAACTTAAACACAACGAGGGAAAAAGAATGATTCATTCAGAGCTGATCAAATCCAACCTCGGTTTCAATCATCCAGATCTGAACGTTACCAGGTCTCACTTGGTGTGAATTTAGATTCGTTCTACAACCTTTCAAAATTACACAACAGTGGGGTACAAAATCCTTGCTTTCACTTTTTAAATGATTAATTATTGACTAATGTGTTTTTAGATTAAGCATTCTTGAGGTATTCAGTGTGAACACTTTTGTTATCAGACAAAACATTGACTTGCCACAACTGGAGTAAAGTCAGCTAGTAGCCACTACAAAATAATTTAAGAAAATTCTCATTGTTCCATTATCAGTTGAGGTGCAGGAGCAGAGCTTACTTTAATATCTCTTCATAAATTACATCTGGGCCAAATCTGGCACTTTTGGCACTTCAGATGTGGGCCATGTTTGGGCCATTCCTTGCTATCTGGGGTGTGGAAACACAAGCTGTGGTTAAAATTGGACAGCAGTGTAGATCATAGACAAAGTAGATTTTATGGGGTATTTTTGTAGTTTGATATACTTTTATCTTCCCAAAAATAATGAAAAATATAGAAGACAGTCACACATGCCAGATATTGCAATTTCCAGGAGATCCTAGGCTGCTCAAATGTGTCTGCATTTGAGCTGTAAAAAATGGAGAGATTTCAATATTGGAATTAATTTGACCATGAACTTACTTGTGCCTAACACTTCTGCTTATAAGGACTTGGTAATATCCATTACAGAATGATGTCGGTTTTTAATGCAGGGCTGTCTGAGGGATTGCAGGTCACAGCATTCCATATTGGTTTTTGGCCTTGCTGCTTACTTGCAGAGATTTCTGCATTTTATTTTATCATTTGATCATATTATGGACTGTAGAAGATGAAATCCTTAAATTCCTTACAATTGCACACTGAGAGACATTCTTAAACTGTTGGACTATTTGCTCATGCAGTTGTTCACTAAGTGGTGAACCTCACCCCATCCTTGCTTGTGAATGACTGAGCCTTGGGGATGCTCCCTTTAATGACACTCACATTGACCTTGTTCACCTGTGGAATGTTCCAAACTAAGGTTTTTTGAGCATTCCTCCACTTTACCACATTTTTGTTGCTCATGTCCCAACTTTTTTGGAACACGTTGAAGACATCAAATTCAAAATGAGTGAATATTTGCAAAAAACAATGAAGTTGATCTGTTTGAACATGTCTTTGTAGTGTATTCAGTTGAATATAGGTTGAAAAGGGTTTTCTGTTTTTATTTATGTTTTACACAACATCCCAAATTTATTGGAATTGGGGTTGTAGTTGCTCCACCTTATACATGTAAAGTCAGAGCTCATCTGTTGCTGCACAGTTTGACAGGATGCTGCATACAGGACACTGGTTGATCGTTGTACACGAAATGCCCATGAACTTAAGAGATTTATCATTTTGAAACAGCTATACACACATATATCATAATCAGTGGTATATATATATATATATATGTTCATAATACCAAGTGTTTATAATATCCAAGTGGAAGCAGCAATGATAGTAGTCCAACTTTTTGGGGTCATGGCACTTGGATCAGTGCTGAGGATAAATGACAATGACAATTTATACAAATAACAGTCCCTGATATCCTTGCTGAGTTTGTCTCAGTATGGGATCATCTTACTTCTCGCTCCTGCAGTTTTATTGGTTTCAGTACTTCCAAAGATGACTAAATTAATGTAAGTTAGTTGCTTTCATTGCAACAATACCTTTGAAATGACAGCACTTATTTATGTTTAGCAGACATAAAGTTCTTCATAAGATGGTGCTCTTAGTACTCAAGTAGCCTCCAGTGTTTTGCACTGACAAGGTTTTGTCCATCTGTTTTAGCCACTTCTCTCTGATTTCATGTCCAAAACACACTCCTGTAGTATCCACACTCATATAATTACAAACTTCACATAAAAAAGTCCACTGGTTAAATTAACCCTTGCAGACTCGTTCAATTTGACACCTATGACCTGGATTTGCGTGTATTGGCTTCTGTTCTCCGCATGAGCTTCTCTATCATCTTCTCCACTGGTTCTCTGTTGTGTATTGTCTTGAATCTGTATTGAATCTCTTTACTGCATCAACTCTAACAAGATTTGAACTGCTAGAGTTCATTTGATTGCATTCATTGGCCTGTAAAGACTCATTATTTTCATCCTTTTTCCTTGCTCTCCATCCTTATTTCTTCTCTTGTGTCTCTTTTGCTGTACTACTAGTATTTTTTTTAACCAGTGTAACATGTACAGTCATACCTGTGTCGGCTAAGGGGATTAGCTGGTTTTAATGCACTTACATGTGCTAAATAATTAATCATGTTCAAATGCTAAATATTATATAAACATTAATAGACATGCAGAAGTAATAACAATGCAGAAGTAATGCAAGTTTAAAGTTATCAAAGTGTAATTTTGTTTCCTTGTGGGCATTTTGTTTTGCTTTCTAGGTACAAACAGGTGGGCCATGAGATTGAGAAGGTTGAGAACCTCTGCATTAGGTAATGCCAGATTTGGCTTAACCACATCACAATAAAGAATCATGGGCACCTAAACATTTGCATAAAACTAAACTAAACTGTACATAATGAAATAGAGTACATTCTGTGGAATCTTATCTGAATTTTTTTGGTGGGGGATATTGAGGATGAGGACTGATGGGAAGTGTGGTTGTATAATTTTGTTATAAAAGTAAACACTCTACCGTACTGTAGTACAGTTTTCTTAGAAACTCAAGTAACATGAGCATTGGAGTAACAAAACCAAGGGTTAACGAAAAACTGCACCACGGATTAAGGCGAGAATAGTTTTTGCAAACATGTGAATCCAGCTCTAGCACTCTCACATCAGGTTACATGTCGATAAATGACCCCAGAAACTAATGTGTATGCACACAGCAAACAGCTTTCACTAACTGTATAGGAAATCTTCAGCTTCTTAAAGAGGAATACTTAAAATTATTATTCAATTAAAAAAAAAAAATCACAAGTCAGATTAAGGACGTCACTAACAGAGACATATACTGAGCATTTATAAAATTATCACATAATGCATTACTAATACAATGGGACAGTCTGAGAGTCACCATGCTCAATGCCCACCTCTCAAACAGCATATAATGTATATTGCTGTAACATTAAAAGCTCATATTTCCAAAACACAAACAAAAATGTAACATTTTAAAGCCTGAACCATCATGTAACAGCCAAAGAAATATAGAAAAAAGACACATTCTTTAAAATTTAAGTGTTTTGTCCTTCTGAACAATTATTTATTTCTTTATTTATTTCTTTATTTATTCTCATTTTATGTCTTTTATTTTGTATTCATGTCATTTTGGAGTCAAAGAACACATTTTGGGGAGCATATCTACTGGTCCATTTATCATATAATGTTAACACAATGTATCACATAAATAACTAAATCAGTTAAACTAATCGAGCAGATTATTAATGTGGTGACTTCTGGAAACGTTTTAAGGTGAAAATCCTGATGTAAAATGTATGTCACAAAAACAATTTCATAACTTTTATTTCATCATCATTAGTTAAAGTGAATTGTTAAATGTGCTGCAACAGATTTTTGGAAACAAAACATACACTTTTAAAATAAGCTGATTTTGTCTCAAGCACTTAGCAGTAATACCAGCATTTTGTAAAAGAAGTCAAATGTTCACACGTTCATCCAGTTGTCTTGTGATGTATCCAGGATGTTCGATATGTCACTTAGGGGCTTAAAGTGAAGGACAATGTGCTAAGCACATTTTTAAGGGTCTGTGGCAAAAGAAAAAATGGAGCAAAACTACAGTATGTAGTCTCTTTGTAGTTAAGCAGCAGGGTAGCTACTTTATTGTGGCATAATTACCTTTAAAATATTTCTGTCATGTTTTGAACAAAAATTCCAGGCAGTTTTTCAGCTGTCAGATGTGCTGAAGGAAATACCTCATTACATTACCTTTTCTCTTCAAGGTATGCTTGGGCAAGTCCAGACATACATTCTATTTTACATTAAGTGCTAAAACATAAGAATTGTATGTATATGGAAGCAAAAAAACCTGTGGTAAATTTTGTTAAGTGGACATTATTTGGAAAGGTACACACTTGTCTTGTATAAACTGTGTAAAAATGTGTTAAAATGCATTTCAGAGCAAAAAACAACCCATGAGGAGGAACAAACTACTTGTAGAAGTAGGAAAAAAAAATCTGAGAGCTGTGCCCTCATGAGCACAGTGGCCGCCGTAATTAATGAAAGGAGACAGGAACAACCAGAACTTTTCCTAGACCTTCCACTCTACCAAGGTTTGCTCTGGCTGACCTTCTGCAAATTTCTCCCATCACTGCAGCAACTCCTCCAGTCTGAGGGAGAACAGAATCGGTTTACATTAGCTTATATTGACACTATACCTTTACAAAGCACAAACTTCATGTAGCCACAATTGACAGCTATTTATGTCTCTCCACCCCTTCTGCCACTCCACCAGCTCAGATTTCCCAGAGGCCTTGTCGCTTTTTCAAGTTGTAAATGCTATTTTAGGCTTGAGAATTCCTTGTGCCTGAAGCCCATTATTCAGTTTTTTTGCTGGTGTACAATTACTGGTGTTCAGCCCTTGAGAAATGCATTTGTTAGCAAAGCAGTTTCTGTCTAATTAGATGATCAAAGCCAGGCAAGTTGTCTCTCAACTCAGGTTACATTTGAATGTATATTTAATAATCAATTGTCATGTCCTTTTGGAAAAGTCTTATTAGGGTGAATTATTCTGACATTAAATGACAGACTTCTATTTAAACAGATCAGCAACTGCCTTCCTTTATTTAATAATGTCCTGGTACTGTGTTCAAGGTTTAAATGGTCCAACACACGCTTACTGTGCATTTCCAACAGCAGTGGCAGTTTAACTGGTCTTTCTACAACATTGTGTTTCTTCTGTAACACACACACACACACACACACACACACACCTGCACTACTCTGAACATTAAAGGGAATGAAAACAAATGAAGACGTACCCTGGTCAAAAGGTAAACTGGCTAATCTTAACCAGCTTGAGAAGGAATGCATAAATTCCCATTTGGTTTTGCGTAGTACATAAACACATTTATTTGTGCTGTAGTCCAGCAACACTGTAAATAAAACCATCAGTTGTGTTCTGTATAATGAACCGTTTCACACCAAACTGTTGTGAATATTTGAAATGTACTGCAGTCAGATTGGCTACTGATCAGTTGTTCAGGGCAGTGTTTCCCAACCCTGTTCCTGGAGGCACACTTGCCCAACACATTTTAGCTTTAACAGACCTCTTGCAACTGTGAAGGGCCTGTTAATGAGCTGATTAGTTGAATCAGGTGTGACAGGAGCAGGGTAAGTTCTAAATTTGCAGAGCAGGAGTGCCTCCAGGAACAGGGTTGGGAAACACTGGTTTAGGGGCTTTTTTAAACCAGGGGTTCTCAGCCTTTTGCATCTGTTTATAACTAGAAAGCATAACAGCCCAACAAGAAACAAAACTGTTAATGTACAGCTGTGTTTAATTTTCTGTTTCTGTTAAAATTAATTTGCCTTTTAATGTTTATATAATCTTTATAGTTGGATCAAAATTGATCTCTTGATTTTCACTTATACAAAAGTTTTTTTTCCACATATGCTCTTATTATTTAAAGTGTCATTACCAGTCCAGCCTGTTTCTGACTCTGTTTCACACCTCAGCTCTACAGGACCTGTTCTGCTTATCGGAGGTTTTTGCACTGATTTGTGGAGTCTGTGCTAGCTTTATTCCATTCTGTCAAGAGGACACTCCTCCAATACTAAGATGTTTTTAGATTTTCTTTTTGTAATGAAAACAATATTAAAAACACCTTTAGTATTTAATGTAGCCAGTGAGAGGGAATGCGTATATGCGTGTGTTAGACCTACAGCATATGAAGGAGTGATAAATTATTTTTTATAAGAAAACAGCAGGAAGCTGTTCTCAAATGACCTCTGGGATATTTTTACCCCTTCTCCTGAGTTGCTCCTGTGTGGTTTTTTTATGGTTGCTGCCCACCCTGCTGCTTTAAATCCCATTTAGTTTGACTTTTTCCTTCCCTGAAGGTTGCATGTTGCTCTTTAGGAGCCTGCCTTTGGTATGTTAAGGTCAGTGTCACCTTCAGAGGAAATGTGTGGCTCAGACCATGACCTGTAAAAGCCTAAATGTATCGTGTAGCACACAGTGTGTACTGAAGTCTACTGATGAAAACTAGAATGTAGAGACCATATCAGAGAGTCTAATTATCTTCCAAAAGCACGAATTAAATCATTAAAGAGGCCGGGATCAACAACAACTCTGGCTACTGCCCTTGCCTCCACAAAACGTTCTTATCTTCCTGAGGCAGATGGTGGAGCGCGACACCTGCTGGTTGTAATGTTGAACTAGAACCTTACAAACCACCTCTGTCGCTGGAGCAGGTTTCTTATGCGAGCCTGACCTCTAGTGGCTAAATATAAAATTGATTTCAAACTTTATTTATTTATTTGGTCCTTTATTCTTTACCTGTGGAAAAAGGCATATTGGTAGTTTATTAGTTTAACATACGCAGCATAACTAGCAGTGGAAATAAATAAATAAATAAGTTAGTGGTGTGGATCCACTACCCAGGTCCCAGTTTTCCAAACTGGCAGAGAGAGCATTCAGTGTGATCCCTCACTTAACCCTTTAAATCCTTTAAATCCTATGACAACAGAAGTTTGGTTTCATTCCATGGATCCACTGGGTTGAGTCCTCTTCTTTAACATATAAACTAAAGAATCTTAAGGACATCAATAAATGACAGTTATGACAGATTTAAATAATAAAAAAGAGCCTAAACAAAACGAATGTGTTGGGGATGTAAAGGTTAAGGTTTTGTTGTAGCACTGTAGCGCTCTTGTGTGCAGCATGTGGAAAACACGTTTTAGGCCAGCTTTCATTTACTATTTAAGACTGGAGCTCATCTGTTGCAGTGGTCAGTTTGTGGTCACAAACCTACTCTCGGTTTGGTATTTTTAAATGGTGGAACATTCTTAACCTCACAGTGACACTAGGTTGACCAGACATCTTTTTCCCCCCAGACATGTCCTCTTTTTGAAATCTTCCCTGCACATAGGGTGACAATAATAACAGTGCTGAAACTGTGGCTGTTCTTTTGACGCTGGTGGAAAAATGACTGTACAAGACTTAAGGAATTTACAGGTGTAATTCTTTCATTAGGAGAGCTAACAGATTTGTTTCTCTAGTGATATTCTTCATAATGAGTCAATTCCCTCTTGACTTAAAGCTGCAATGTAATAAGAAACAGAAACAACATGTAGCTGACAATTTTATTCCTTATAATATATATTTCCTTTAAATATTGTGATGAAAGTAAACATTATTTGGCCATTAGCATAAATATTAGCACCTGTGTGTACCAAGCATCCTCAAAATAGGGTCACCCTTAATGACACCAATATTTTTTAAAAACACTGTAGTGCTGCGGAGACCATGACATCATCCTTCACACAAACATCTACCCATTTAATCAGTGATGAATAGGGCAGATGTATGTACCTTTCAGGGTGCAGTTGTTGTTACTGGGGTGGTCTCCATCATTGTACACCCACATTTCAGTTAGGGAAGAACCCTGTTCTGTTGCAGGTATATATTTTTACATTGCATTTATACCATACTGTGTGTGCTTTCGGGTTTATTTTGGTAACAAAACTATTTAAATAAAAATAATTAATAACAATGTCATTTTTTGTATAATTGAAACTGCTTGACTCTAGAAATAGTAGAGTGTTCTTGGATGATGGTCCTTTTTAAGTTAGTTTTTAGTTAGACACATAAGATTTAATTTATGGGGTCCACCAAGGACTGCAAAAACTAGCAATACAGTTTCAGTTGTTTAGACAAACCACTAAACTTGATCAAAGTATTACAGAGTGCATCCGCATGTTCAAAGGAACCACTGCACTTTGTGCTGTTGTGCTGTTACACTGTTTGTGAAGTCTGTTAATTCAAGTTCAAATGAGAGGAAATTTTATTTCATTTAATCATGTATTTTTAAAAGCACACAAAATTTGCATTTTATTCATGAATAGAATTTTTACAGTAAATATGGTCAGGTATATAGTTCATACGCGTGATAAAGCAGCCCAAATAATATACATACTCCAAAAGAAATCTAACAAAATACACTGGATATATTGGAATAAAAATAGCTAAAAGAATTTGTCCCATCTAAAACAAATTTAAATTTAAGAAGTAGTTATTTAATAAAACCTGGATGGAGAATTTCAGATGATTCCACATACCGTATTTTCTGGACTATAAGCCGCACCAGAATATAAGCCGCACATGCAAAGTTAAAAAACAAACAAACCCTGGAAAATAACATATATAAGAAGAAAAAGCTGCACCTCATTATAAGCCGCATGATTTAAAGTGTGGAAAAAGTAGCGGCTTATAGTCTGGAAAATACGGTAATTTGACACACCTTGAAATATGCTTCTTACAGATGCTAAAGCAATGTCAACTTAAACAAAAGACAAATCACCTAACAATTAATTGAATATTGATACATCTTAAAGTAGTCCCACTGAATAAGGTGCAGCGGAACTGTATGATGAGCCTCTGAACAATGTATCCCAGATCCATCATGAGGTTCAGGTTTTACAACTGTTATATATTACTTATATGGAATTTTATTCAGTATTACAAAAACACAAATTCCAGAATGTTGTATATTGTAGAAATAGTTCATTAATTAATCTGTTTCTCTTTTCTACATTGTAAGGACTTCTTTTACACAATAAGGAAATAGAGCAGAAACACAATAAAAGGAACTGAACATTCAAACCACTGTAACTGCGAAAAACCCATTAGCAAGCATATGCTCTACCCATTCTCATATCTACATACATTTCACAGTAGTTTCATCATAGATGCAATAGTTGATATTGAATAAAACACCCTTATTTTAACAACAAATAAACTTTGAGTTTAAAGAGCCCAAACTGAGCCCCCCTTATGTTATTCAGTCATTAATCTTAAAGCTTGTTATTGGGGAGCCATGTAGTTATGAAAACAAAGAATTGTGGGCACAAAACAGAGCTGTGTCAGGGGGAGAATGAGGTGGTGGTCTCAGTCTCAAATCCTGCCGAGGACTTGCGTTTGCCATTGGAGTATATGACATGCCTCTGGCTGATGCATCCCAAATCCTTCATGAGCTTTAGCAGGTCATTCCGAAACTTCACTCCGATGAAGGCATACAAGAAGGGGTTCACACAGCAGCGCAGGAAGGCAATGCCACGGCTTACATCCATGGCATAGAGAAGTTGGTTGTCATAATCACAAATAGTGGTATTGTTGTGTGCAGTCAGCCCCATCATAACATTGTATGGCAGCTGGCTGACTACAAAGACAGACACCACAGCGAAGATGACCTTCAGGGCTTTGTTCTTCTCAAAGTTCCTGGCCTGCACAAGGGTCTTGATGATTCTGCTGTAACAGAAACCCATGACCAGTGCTGGCAGCACAAAACCAAGGACCATCTGACTGACCATCATAGAGAAGCGCAGGTCTTTGTGATCTCCGATGTATGCCACGCAAGTGTTTGTTCCACTGATGCCAGAGTAGATGATCTCAGGAAGTGAGAAAGCCACAGCCATTACCCATGTAATTATTGAGGTTATCCGTCCATAACGGGAGGCACTGGAGCGACATCGGTGGGCTGATACAGCTTTGGTGATGGAGAAGTACCTGTCTACGCTAATGCAGGTCAGGAGGAACATCCCACTGAAGAAACTGATCTTGTAAATGGCATGCATGGATTTGCAAGGAAACAGGCCCAGAGACCATTCGGTCATGATGCTGGCTGCCCAGAAGGGTAGAGAGAGAGCAAAGAGCAGATCAGCCATGGCCAGGTTTAACAAGAAGATATCTGTCATCGTCTTAAGCCGCTTGAAATAAAGGTAGGTGAGGATGACCAAGAAGTTTCCCAGGAGAGCCAGGAAGCAGATAACACTATAAATCATGGGTAGGAACCACAGTCTGAAGCTTCGGTTGGCATCTTTGGCACACACAGTGACAGCATCACCATAATCAAAACTGCTGTTGGAATAGTCTTCATACTCCCTTGTCACAAAGGACACACTTGTCTGCAAAGGGAAGCAGATTCACTTAGAAGTCAACAAGATCCCTGCTTGAGTAATTTCTCAAAATAAGTCTCAGACTCTATTTATTTTACATCCTACATACTAGTCAGTTGTTGAAACCCTTAGTAGTGCAGTGACCCTGTTAGGGCATCGTGTACAGTTAAATGGTTAAAAAACTATGGGATGTTTTGGGCTTGTGCTTGACAAAAATTCCCAAAAACAGGTCTGCTAATTTGTGGTTGCTTTGTTCCATCTATTTAAAAAAAATAATTCAGTGCTCTACTAGCTTAGGAAGGTGCAATGAGGTCTTTGAAAAGAACTGTTGATGTGCAATAAAAGTAATGCAAAAAAACAAAAACAAACAACCCCTCTACCAAAAAACAAAAACAAAAAACAAATATATTGTGTGCTGAATGATGTATTTATACTCATTAAATGATCTGAAATCCTGGTAGAATCTGCTATATATGTATCTTACTTCCAGTCTAATGGTAGCGATATAAGATGAGATAAGGCAGTGCACATGTTAGTCTGCAAACTGTGGCTTTTTCATTCTTGTGCAGTTTTACGTTACCTTAATATGGCAGGACCACAGCAAGAGTGTAGGAACAAAGACTGTCAATGAAAGAAAGACTGAATTAGAAATCAGGTACATCTGGATTGTTAAGCTTTAAACAAAGCTCTAAACGCATGGTTTTACATGCAAAGTGAATCAGACACCTTAATTTCTATACAGACCTCCCAAATAGGACTACAGAGGCAACTTAATCTTGATATCAGTTGGGTTATTGAGGTATTTGGTTCTAAGATGTAACTTACCGATGAATGACTTCATGTTTTTGAATGCGTGTGTCTTTGAAGTTCTCCTCGGGACTGGTTAGAGCACAGTGATCTGAATGTTTGCTGTCTGCCCCACTGCCTGTTGAGCAGCATCTCCTGTCTTTAAAGCCACAGAGGAAAAGGGTATTCACCTCAGCAGGTTCTGTTTCGAGAAAAACAAGATTTTGCCATTTATCTGTACAGAGTGTAAGTGGCTGTTGACAAGTGCCTTATTGTGTTGTATTTCCTGACTATCTTGTCTTTTCTATTTAATCACTCTAATGCTTCCACAGCAGATACAGTTATATATATATATATATATATATATATATATATATATATATATATATATATATATATTCCAGATATATATACATTTACTCTGCCAAATGCTTTATTTAGCCAAATTAACTAAATTTAATTAACTAATTAAACTAATTAGCTGTATCATCAGGTCATTTACCATACAAACAATCCAAAACTGATCCCGTTTACATTCACTCAAAAATCTAAGTGCTAAAAATCCAATTTGTCAGGAAACCGATCAACATTTTCATTGTATGCCTGTATTTGGATGGAATGAAAACTTGCAGCCACACCAGCCAGTTGAGGATATGCTTTGGGACCCCTAGCATGAACTGATAATTCTCTCTGGCTAGTCATTGTTCTGCAAGGTTTAAACATTACATTTTAGTCCAGACTCAGCTTGCATTAAACCACAAGCAAGCAAGTACTAAAAAGTACCTGGTTCTAGGTACAAGGTTCCAAATTTGCCTAATGGAAAAGCAAAGAAGTGGAGTTGAATAATGTAGTGTACGTATCATATTGTAGAAAAGCCCCATAACTTCATAGTTGAAATGTGGCACAACAGTCTATCTGCTTATTGAGTGTGAGGCGATCATTCAGTACAAATCCTATCATGAATATAGCTAGCCATTATCTCAATGTAATAAAAACCCACGCTTCTCAACTGAACAAAAATATCTATATAAGCCAACAACCTTTGAAGAACACTAGTAATTGTGAGATAGTGTTTCGTGATACATCTTGGGTTACACATTTTTGTGGCTTCTACTCTGGTAGGACATTCTCATAATAGCATGAAGCACCAGAGACAAACAACAACAGATAAACTTTTGATCTTTTGTCCCCCCTTCCCCAACACCTCAGTTTTGGGTGTGCACAGGTACATACTACGCTGCACATGTGCAGCATGTGGTTGGTGTGTAGGCTACACTGCTGCCAGGAAAGAACTTGTGGCAGGAAAAGTGCAGTAACCACAATCCAGGTGAGACATGTGGCCACATTGCACTCTTAAAAACAGATATGTCCTCATTTGATATGCATATACAGATTCGACCAGATTTATCTTCATTTTAGCTAATTATCCTTAATGTGAAATTCAGCTACCTTTACTTTTAACATGTTTGACAGCATGCGTATATCTGTGACATGGAAAATTTTATAACAAATTATAACATGCAAACAACAACAACAACAACAACAACAACAGCAAAAGAGCTCAAGGTTACACACTTTTTTTTTACCATCACCATTTTTTTATTACAGGTTATTTTGAGCAATGCTCATCTAGGCTTTGTAGTGACACAGAAACTGGCAAGCAGTGCAGTCAAAGACAAGAGAATCAATGAAAACAGAATAGAAAGTGCACAGCTTCCTTTCTTCAAAGCCTGTTATACCCGAGTGAAAACGGTTTCAGTTTGAAAGCTTTAATTACCTTCAGCTGCTGCCCACATGCAGTGCACTCAAAATTCAGAGATGTTCTGAAATAGCTGTTTTGGCCTATAGTGGTTTAAACATTTGACTATGGTTTCTTCTTTCTGCTACCAGTGGAAATTCTTTGTCATTTTGAAAAGTGCAGCATATATGTTTCTCTCCTGACCACATGCATATATTAAGAACTGAAACCCGTGACATTGATGTTTTGGACAGGTTTTCAGATTTTTATGCTTGGTCAGTTGCCAGTATTAAGGAAGTTTCTCAGGTGACCTCTTATTGATGCAAATGTTATGGCTAATATGATATGTCAGTATGAATCAAGTCTCTCTCAAGTAACTCTCACATGTTAGAAGAATTAAAGAATAAAATCAACCAAAGGTATGTCCTTCTGTGTTGGATAATAACACTGTATAAAAGTTCAGTTTTAGTTTGACCCTTGACTCGAAACCACAACACACATTCATAAAAACTTTACACTTAACCCTTTCTTTATGTCTTTCAGTAAAAGTATAATTTTGGTCATGATTGGTCACACTGATTTTATTATGAGTATTAACATGTTATTTGCTAGTTGGGACCACACATTTATGATTTGGGATTCTGTAAGATGAAGAATGAGAGGATCATCATGGCATTTATCATGGCACGAAGAAGAGTTGTTCATGTTTATCAGGCTGGAGCCTACAGCTGGTGTTCCAGAGGTGGAGCCTACAGACAGCGTTCCAAGGGTGGAGCCTGCCCCTGGCATTCCCAGGGCGGAGCTGGCCGGCATTCCAGTGTCTTTCAGGAGGTCATCTAAAAGACAATTTTCCACTGCAATGGCCTCCAGAACTGCAAAGTCTGGCTCCTGGCACAGTTATGGGGTCATTGGGAAAATACCTATGTCCACATCCATGCCTCAGCCCATGTATATTCCCCCCAGTCCATGTCCTCACCCTTGTCACAGTCTAGTGTTATAATTGTCCCTGTCCCTGTTCCAATGTCTGGTTTTGTCATCCCTGTCCTTGTTTACGTGTCCATCCCTGTCCATGTGTTTGTTCCAGTCCCGTTACCCAGTCCTTTCACGTCACACATCCAGTCCCCTGTCGTTTCTGTTTCTCCTGTTCAGTCATCTGTCCAGTCTCAGGTCCCGTTGTTTGTATCTCCTGTCCTGTCTCGTGTTCCTCAAGGTCTCCACGTCCAGTCTCCTGTCTCGTCTTTTGTTTCTCCAGTCTGGTCCCCAGTCCTGTCTGGTATGTCCAATGTCTGCGTTCTTGTCTTCTGTCAAGTCCACTGTCGTGTCTCCCAATCCCCAGGTCCAGTCTCCTTTCTTGTCATGTGTGTCTCCAGTTTCTCTTCAGCCCCTGTCAAATCTATTGTCTCCAATTCATGTCTAGTCCTGTCTGTTCTTGTTCTGTTTCCAGTCATTCTTCTGCGCCAGCCCTAGGGAGTGTTAGTTTATGTGCCCTGGAGTTGCGCGTTGGGAAGGGGCCTACTGTCTCAGTAGTATCAGTAATGTATCAGTCCTGTCCTTCTCCCCTGTCTTTCTGTCTCCTCTTTGTTTAATTTATTCCCCATGTGCTTCTGAGCACTTCTCTTGTTTTGGTCTTGTCTTCACCCATTCCCAGCTATGGCTGATTAATAACCCTGCCCCATCATTATCCCACCCCAGGTGTGACCATTGTCCCCAATGTACTTAAGACCCTGTGTTTGAGTCAGGTTTTGTCAGTCCTTAAATGTGTCGGCCATTTCTTCATGGTCTGCTTTGTTTTTAGTCTAGTGAGATCTTATCTGTTTGGTCTAGTGTTTGTCAGCTTGTTCTGTTTGTTTTGCCTTTCGTGCTTTATTATTAAACCATCAACCCCTGCGAGTAATTCCACTTCCTGTTTAGGTCTGTTCAGCTAAGATCACCATTCCTGACACTTAGTTGTTTGATTTGGTTCTCCTTATGTATGTTAGGTCAAATGAATGTAGAAATATAGAACAATACCATAAACTTTCATACCATTATAGAGACATTAGAATTTCATTTCTTGTAGAACTGTTCTTGTGTTGTGGGATGTAATTCTGATAATGGAAATATATATTAATGATTTGTTTAGGTTGCTTTGGGTTCTATTTTGGTCCACAATCAGCAAAAAAAGTGATGTTTCACAAAATAATATTTGGAATATATATATATATATATATATATATAAACCCTGCTTTGTTTTTATTGTTGTATAACTCCATTTATTAGTATTCAGCAGTCTATAAATGTCAAAGACACTTGGTTGATATTCAAGACAAAGTGCAAGAAAATGTGAGAGGAATACATAAATATTTCAGCATGTGGTTATACAATTTGGTACATTTGTAAATATACAGTAAATATTCATAATTGAAAAAGTATAATCATATTTCCATTTAAAAAACATTCAAGGTTAGTTATCAATATTGGAGTCACACTGCTGTCTACCAAGAAAAAACAAATTATAATAGATACCAAGGTTGTTTGTTTATGCATGTCATGAATGTGTTTCCATGCACTTAGAACATATTGGTATGTGTTTTTAATCAGTTTTAATCAGTGTTGCCTGTAGCAATGTATCTGAAACATACAATGAGTTTGAGATATTATATTATAACCTGCTTAGAAAGATGTATTTCCACATAACAGTTAATTATGTGATGTACATACTTTAGTTTATTGGTCTGTAACTGCTGTCAAAACTTAAAAAGCTATCACATTCAGTCATGTGGACTAAAATAATCGAAGCATTTTTTGCCTTTGTTGGCACCTCCTTCCTGTATGGAAACAATGTCATACAAAGGGGAAACAGTTTTGGTTAAATAAAAAAAAAATACTTCTCAAACTACTCTTTTTGTTCAAAAGTTGGAAATAATCTAGCATTAGTTGTGGATTAACTATGACTAGCTACACATACTCATAACTCATGCTTCACTCAAGAGTCTCAGTCCACATCCAACACACAATCCCTATTGGACACTTAGGGTTGCGAGGACAAGCGGGCGGCACAGATACACACCCATTTGTCAAACATCTCAATTCCATTTGCAACAGAACAGAATGCTGGATGGCTGTGGAGCCGCCACCAAGCAATCTGTACAGTATGGGTAAAGTGATTTTATTTCTTTTGACAATAAAAACTTGCTCCAACATCTTTAACTTTAACGCTTTAGCCACCATTGCTGATCATGCCGTTGGAGGTGCTACTGTCCCGCCGTGTGTCCAATCCCAGCTTTTGCAGGTCCAAACCCATGCTGGCGAGCACCTGAAGGAGGGTCATCTCCTGCTGTGTGGCCTGGTCGATCAGTGCAGGACAGGTGGGATTGCACTGAGGCCACTGACAGGTATCGATCAAATGGAACGGACAGCCTTTCAGGGCAGTTTTGCTGTTCTTGTTGGCTTCTTGAAGGCTTCTGTCCCAGCACTGCAGGGCACGAGACAGGGATGTGCCCTTCACTTGGAAATCCATCCAGTTGCTGAAATAGAAAAAAAAACCTGTGAATGAACAGTGATTAGAAAAGGCCAAACAGGATTTGAAATTTGATATGAGGAACCTTCTTTCATGTTCATGTAGCTCATCTGGTAGCATAAGGTAAGGCAAAACCAAGGGCATAAGTTCAAATACCTCAGAGCACATACACTGATAAGCTATAACAATTAGCTCCACCACCACCTAAGACTGAGTAGGTCCCCCTTGTGTTGCCACAACAGATTTGACCATTCAAGGCATTGTCCTCTGAAGATGTCCTGTGGTATCAGGCACCTGCATATTTCTGTTTTAGCAGATAGTTTAAGTCCTGTAAGGTGGGAGGTTGGGCTTCCATGAGCATCAATGAGCCTTAGATGCCGGTTCATCAATTGTCCTTTCTTGGACCACTGTTGATATTGACCACCATATACTTGGACAATTGCACAATTGTAACATCACAATTTGGTTATTGTCAAAGTATCTGGAATACTTGGACTTGTAATAGAACTGGACAACTTGGGCCAGATGCACAGTGCATTATCCCATCATTGTGGGGGTCCATTAAGTCCATGAAGGGCTGCAAATTGTCACTAAACAGTAAAACTGATCAATGATGTGTTTAGGCAGACCACTGTCCACTGTGGGTGGAAATGATGCCCTTTAAGAGGTATTCCCAGTACTCATGCATTGTAGAACGTTAAATGGCTGCATTAGGATATGGAAAGTCCCATCCATCTGGCACCCACTAAAACGCCTTGCTTGAACCCCGATTACTAATTTACATCACCTTGCTATGAGAATGCTGACCAGTTTTGAACCCCACTCACAAGATAACATTGCACAGCTTAGAGGTGTGGGCGTTCCTAAGCTGTCCCCTGGGGTAATGAAACATAATCAATTTACATACAGATATCTTATGACATTTCACATGTCAGTGTATACAGATGCCATTATAGATGAAAATAATCAGTGTTTTTCATCTCTCAGTGTTACCAATGTTATGGCTGGTCAATGTAATTGCAAGATGAACTGTAAATGAAAGCAATGTATATAAAAAGAAAAAAAACAACAACTATTCTTTGTTTATTCTACAAAAATCTGTTTTACTGCTATGAAAGATGTAGAAATTGTCATTAAAATGTACCTGTCCTCTAAAATTATTCAAAATGAGCACAAACTTGATTTGCTGTTTAGAACACAAAAGAAAATCATAAGATTACTTTATGACCCCCACAACACCCATATGGTCCATTCCCAGTGAGGGGCCTTCTGGTTAGGTGTGTGAAAGTGTGAGGTGGCATTCTGGTGACACCTAGAATGCAGCATGATGGACGAGTGTTCAAAAACAGCAGCATGAGCTCACTGCGTAAGGGCCAGGGTGTCCTTACCTTTTGGTGATCAATGTGTGGGACAGGCAGGAGGGAGCAAACACAGCCCTGAAAAAAGCATACAGTACAAAGCTTTCAGCGCATGTGGCAGGAAGGGCCTAGTACATAAACTCCTGCACTTGTCTAAAATCAATGATCTCCCCGATGAATTGTCATCATGACCCTAAGGCCATGAAAACCTATTTCAGAAATTGAAGTGCCATGAAAGAATTTTTACTGCATTGTAATAGATAATCCACACAGCAGAGTCTGTGATGGTAGGGAACTCACGTGACATCCTTGAAGGAGTTCTTCAGCTCCTTTCCCAGGTTCTGCATGTAGGTCCACTGCTGTTCAGAAAGGGACTGGCCCCCAATGTAAATGTTCTCAACACGCAACTGTTCCTCATCAAAGAGCCATTGTACCACAAACAGCGGTGCTGTAAAAAAGTACAAGAGCTTCTTCAGCTGGTCTATAGTCTTTAATGTTAATCTATGTTTACTGAAAGCTAAATGTAATTATAAAACACTAATGTAATTTTAGCAATATTTTAATATTTTTTCCTTCCTTAACTGAAAAATTATTTTTTGCAAACAGGCAACATATTTTTATTTATTTATTCTTTTTTTCCAAAGGAAAAAAAAATAATTCACAGTCTATGTTTATGCATAATTAATGTCAAATGATATTTTACCATGTAATGTTACCCTGATAATACAATAGTAGCAACAATATATTTTGAAATATGTTACTTCGTCATTTAAAAAGCATGAATTTCTCCTTTAAACAGAAGTATTATATATGAATATGACTGGAAATCCCCAGAGTGGAAAAAGAGCATTTTCTCACACTGTGTTTCACTTGTTTTCCCTGCCTTGCCTCATTGTTTGTCTCAGTGTTTCCTCAGAAGTTCCTCAGAACTAGCTACAGTTTAGGTCTGGACACATATGGTATATTTAATTAATTAACATATTTCAGTTCTTAGTACAAAATTAGAAATGTGTTTGTGAAAGGTGAGAAGTTCAGTAATCATTATTGGCTCTTAGACTCACTGTCAAAATACATCACAGTTCCTGTAAAAGGGATGCACATGAAGTAGTGAAATGAGCACAAATCTAATGGTAACAACAACCCTGACACTACATTTTCCTTCCTGTGTGACATGATTCAGATATAAGGCCTTTCTGGATAAGAAAATAAATGTCCCCATTCTTCCTGATAAAGTACACTTTACTAGTTAAGAAACAGATAAAGCACTTCTCTATAGCTAATATGGAATCTTTTAGCTATTTGGTTTACAAAATAAACCAAATTTCCCTGAGGGAACCATCCCAAGAGAACAATAAAGTTCTATTCTATTATATTCTAAACACCATTAACACTTCCTTTGTGAAAATAATTCTTCAACTGTGATGATACAAGCTAATATGCAATTAAATGTTTATTAAGCTGCTCCTATATGATTATATTCTCTTTAAGTTATTTTTTATATTGTCTTATGTCACAGTTTTTGTTTGTCTGAGCTGCACGAATTAACACCAAATGTTTAAAATGTGCTTCAATTTTTCTTGTAATACTACCACTGCACTCATCAGTCACAAACTTAGTAGATCAAGTTTTGAAGTTCATTGACATAATTATTATATTTATGAAAACATGAAAGTATTTTAGTCAAACATTGTGGGGCTTTTACAAAAAGTATTTACTTCAGTACACTCAAATGTCATATACTTCTAATATGCTTAGTGTACACTTTAGTACACTTAGTACAATTTATATACAAGTAATGTAATTTGTAATACCATCATAACAAAACCTTCTACAAAATACCAGCTTTACCCAAGAGAGAAAAAACTTTGAGGGGAAGTCAGTTTAACACATTTTTTAAATAGTTGTGTTTTATCATGAAAAAAATAAACACATGTACTATGTATATTTTTATATGAAATATATCACTTTTTTACAAATTAGGTCAGATAAACAAGTATATTTTTTGTATACAGTATGAAATACAGTAGATATAGAAATATAGGTAAAAAAAGATAATATAAAATAGAAATAAAATACTATAATTATTCTGCATACAGTTTAGTAGACTATTACATTGAAATATACAATTTCCTTCACAATAGGTGTGCCAAAATAAGCCAATTTGCAGTGCCAAATTCTCCAGACTCCTTGATTGCCTTTGCATGTGAGTGCATTACACTGCAATAGACTTCTGAAGAAAAGCTGGATTCTGTCAGTGAGCCTACACGAGGTCCTGTGTTTTTAATGGCACTTAAACTGCTAATATACTTCCGCCTACAGTTTATTGGAGGAGCTGCATGATCCTGTGATTGTGGACTGAATTTGTGGTTCGCTCCTAGAGCTGCAGAGATCCCACGGGAGACCTATTTTGGGACTAACCTAGTTAGGTAATGCTGTTGAACTAACTAATGTTATGCCTGTGGTAGTCTGGGCAGTACCTAGCAGAAAGGCTGAGAATATCTCAGCATTATCCATTTTTTGTTACCTTAAAACCTTATTGTGCTGTTAATTAATTATTAATGTATATTAAACGGGTTATATAATTAGAGGTAATCTTAATCTCATATTAGAATTTGTATGTGGGTGCTCATGATCATCTTATCAGTTTACCAGTTGTCCTTTCTTGGTGCACTTTTGGTAGGGACTGACCACTACATACTGGGAACACCCCACAAGAACAAAATGCTCTCACCAGTTGTCTAGCCATCCTAATTTAAATCTTGAGAGTGCTTAAGATTATTATGCTTTCCCAGTTTTTCCTCTTTCCAGCACAGCTATTTCAAGAACTGTCTGTTTACTTGCAGAATATCATACCTAACAGGTGCCATTGTTACCAGACAATCAGTGTTATTTACTTAAGACAATGGCTTTAATGTTGTGGGTGATCTGTATATAGCTGTGAATGAACATATTGAAACTTTTAGATCTGTAACTGAATGATCGTAAAAGAACTCACTGCTTAGGAAGGAGAACAGTTTGTGTCCGAAAAAGCATTGCCACTCCTCGCCTCTCTTGTAATGTTGCTTACATTTTTCTGGAATAACTCCGCTCCATAACCTGAAAGAAAGTGCAGACATCTCCTACACCAGGCTATGCCATGAAGATACATTTTGTATAAATGCAGTGTTCAAACAAACTACATGACTATTGAATCTTACCGAATCCCTTTCTTAATAGCATCAACAGGAGAGCAAGAGACACTGTCTGGACACTCAGGGGCCTTTTGCTGCTTGTTCTCTAGAAACCATCCAGAATCGACCAGGCCTCTGACCTGCGTTTCTGCCCCCAGCTGCTCCAACTGACTGGCCACCTTCTCGATGTTAAGTAGGACACCTGTTCCACCAGCACTGCAGGCAAGGGAGACTTGTAAACATAACTGAAACACATCCCAGCTGACACAAAATGGGGATACGTTGCTGATTTTGGTGTGGTATAAATCTGACTTCTGTGTTTAACTGTATAATGCATGTTTATTTTGGCACTTGCACAGGCCGGCCGAATATGCCAGTAACCCCAGAAGAATCTTTAGAACTCAGCCTCCCTTCACAGCAGGACATACATAGATAGATATTATGTCATTGTCCATAGCATCGCAAGCTGTGGTATACATCTTTATGGTAGACAACAGGGGCTGAAAATAGTGCTCCGGTCAATGTTATGTGTGGAGGTGGTAACATTGTGTCAGTGACAAGTGACTGGTCCATACATGGGGATAGGGTTTCTTCCCTCTGACCTAATGCCTCTGCTTTGATTGTTTCTTGTTATAACATCTAAGTGCATCTTGACAGCTATAATGAGTTGATTTGCCTTCCTACCTTAAGGGAGCCCGTTTAGATATGACATATCTTCGTGAATGCAATTTTTATGAAGGCCCTGAAGAAAGTGTTTACCTGGTTCCAGCCAACATCACAACTTTTGCCTGTTTCAGTCCTTTTGACGCAAGGTCTTTGATCATCTCCCGAATGATAACAGATCCCATAAAGGAGTATTCTGAAACACAGAACACACAGGACTCTCATTGAGCTTAAGTAATGTTATAATCCTTAATTTTTCAAGTCAATAAGCCTGTTTTGTTTATTGGTTTGCAAAAAACAATTCTTGTCCTTGGCCCTTTATGTTAATAAAACCTTTGTGAATAGTAAGGGGTGGGCAATATAGCATATTTTAAATACAAAGCACTGTACTCAGTCAGGGAGAGTATTTGAAAGCAGTCTGTCACTATTAGTGCATTTAGGCAAAATATCACAATAAATATTCTTCTTCTTATATTATTATTATTATATTCAGAAGTACACAGTAAGAGTAAAATTAAATTGAGTAGACAGCAATATTTAGAAGACAGCAAGTATTTACAGCATTTCACATTTTGCACATTTTGTTATGTTACTGCCTTATTCATTAATGGAAGTAATTTCTTCCCATCAAAATTCTACACACAGTACTACTCCCCAACACACACACACACACACACAATACAGAGTTTATTTTTAATTTTTGTAAACAAATTTGACATACATAAGTATTCACAGCCGTTGCTCAATGCTCTCTTAAGCTCCATCATTTGGGCCACTCAGGTACATTGACAGAGTTGTCATAAAGCTACTCCTTTGTTAGGTTTGCTGTGTGTTTAGGTTCATTGTCCAGTTGGAAGATAAACCTTCATCCCAGTCTGAGGTCCAGAGTGTTCTGGAGCAGGTCATTTTTAAGTCTCTATACATCACCGCAGTCATCTTTCCCTCAACTGAATTGACCACAGGTATTCTCCAATCAAGCTCATCCGAAGGATGATCAGTATTAACAAGATGCACCTGAGCTCAATTTTGAGTGCCATGGCAAAGCCTGTGAATACTTTTGTACATTATATATTTGTGTTTTTATTTTGTATTAATTTGAAAAAAATTCAGACAAATATTTCTCACTTTGTCATCGCGGGGTATTGTGTGTAGAATTTTGATGGAAAAAAAAAATGAATGCAATTTGGAATAAGGCTTTAAATATAAGTGCTTCACCTGTTTCTTTCGCCTGTTTTGTTTTTGCTGCTGGCTTGTTACCACTCCACACATCACTGGAGCAGTAGGGTACAAACCTGGTCACACATTGTACACAAAACACAGTCAGAAGTGAAAATGAAGATGCACCGAGTCACTCATTCCCTTGTGCAACTTTGCTTTTTGCAAAGGAGGAACTTACACAATGTTGGCATTATACCAGTGAGGATTTTCATCAGCTTGGGCTGATAGAATTCCACTCCCTAGAAAACATCAGAGCACATACATCCTGATATACATCTTAAAGGACTGGCTGTGGGCATGGCCAGCGTAAGCACAACAGGAAAGGCTATTTTGGTTGACAGCAGCCTACCTTTGCGCGTCTGTGGCCAGTCAGTTGAGCTCATGAGGCGTGGGATATTTTTATATCTTGAATCGCAGGTCTCTTTGTTGTAACAGCACCAACCACCTAAAAATAATTCACTAATATTAGCCGGACATCCGGTTTGAATAGGACAGCCCTGTTAGGCTTTTGTTCAGGCTTTCAAAGTATGGACCACCTGCATCGGGTGCGCAATAAAACCAGCAGCACTGGGCATGGCAGATGTGGGGAAGTGTATGAGTGATAATTCTTGCCATTCTAAGTTTGTGCTGTCAGAGTACAAATTCAATTAGAGAATTCACATTAGCACTTACAAATACACATATAACACAGATTTAATGACCATGCTAATTCAGATTCAAGGAATACTTTCTACACTGTAGATCAGGGGTGGGAAACGGAGTCCATCAATCTCTGCTCTGATTCAACAGTTAAGCATAATTAACTGGTGACTCAGGGTGATTTTGTTTAGGAAACCAACTAAATTGAACTATTCTATTACATAAATTCTAGTACATAAATACACTTAAAGCATGCTGAATTATCTGTCTCAGCCCTACGTGTTTTGTCTGTTATGGACATTTTGGGAAAAATTACACTTATTGTGTAGTACAATTGGCTTATGTATGAAGAATGATGTCAAATTCCTCAAGAAACAAGTGTATCACCCATAAATAGACATATATATAGCATTCACATCTCACACAGACTCAAAACTAAGACATTCAATAATATAACTAGCTTTGCCAAAAAGTAAGAAAACAGCAGTGTACAGCCAAAGTACATGTTCATAGTTAGAAACAAAATCTCAGCAGGGTTTCTTCCTTGTATTATTGTCTTGGCACAGTTCATCCAGCTGCATGGCTGGTTGCTTTTCTTGCCTGGTGGTGACACCATAAATCTCATGTCTAAATACATGTGAAGTGACATGGTGTGACTTACTCCAAAAAAGCAAAAAGAGCATGCGTCTAAGAAGATGACCACCAGTCATCTTCAAAATAACGCTGAGCAGTGCATTTAAGCCTGCTGACTCTCCTTGACAAAATTAACTTCGTTTTAAATACTCACCCTCCAAAAATATCAGCCACCTCTTGCTTCCTTTGAACTCCTTTAGGTAAAACCTGTGGAACACAAACAAATATAGATGGGTTATGAATGGATGACATACAGCGAACACAGCCATATTAGGACATCTTCTTAATGGTGCCTGCCTTTTGTCATTGAAAGTATTGTACATATTGTTACATCAGAGCACACAGTGTAGAATCTCATAAAAGCTATCAGTAATAAATGTCATTAATGTAGGTAATTGTTCATCATTTTCTACCATTGTGACCAGTTGAATAGCTGAAAATGTACAAACTACACTACACAAATTCATTAGTGAATCTAGACCATACGTCTTCACCCTTTGGTCTCATAACTACATGCGTATCAATTGTGATTCACTGGACGGATCAGTGGATCCTTTATATGTAGTTATTGGATAAGGGGCCTGTTTCACAGACAGGACAAGCCACATATTCCTAGATCGCATAACATGTTAAATGAATATTTGACAATGTAAAGAAGAATACACTAGACATAATCCCCTTCTAGGAAATGACTAAATCATAAACCTTACATTTTGGCTAAATCAGTCCAGATAAGTTTAAATAATAAGATCAGTTCGTTTGAGTTGTTATGAGATCTTAATTTTGTGATGTTGATGCTTTAATGATGTTGTTGTCTCACCCTGCAGCTGTGCCATCATTGCACACAGCCGGCGTATTCTTAAGGAACTGCAGCTTCATGTCTTCTGCTGGCTTGTTGGTGGATGCTCCCTGCTGGGTACCTCCACGAACAGCAGGGTTTGTTTCTTTGCTGGAACTGGATGCAACTCCTGATCCAGGGTTTGAGTCCTCATCTGGGTTATGCTGGGCAACCTCAGCAGCTTGGGTGCCGCTGGCTTTCTTTGCTGGTTTGCTGCTTGGCTTGGCATTGCGGTTGTTTTGGCAAGAAATGCCACCCAGCATAACCAGGAGTATCACATGGCACAGAATCCGCATAGCAAATCTAGCAGGACCTCCTTCAAAAAGAACCCATGGATAACTATTAATTATTAATTATTAAGACTTAATGAGTTCATTAGTAAGCTTCTCTCCATATGATTTAATGCTCAATGGACAGTGATAAAGAATTACAAAAAAACTCATAGCACAGGTTTACAGCAAAAGGAACATACCTTTTGGAAGCAAATGGTCCTGGTCACCTTGATCTCTGGAGAAATCTTCTCTACAGTGGACCACCACGGTCGCTATGGGAAAGGCAGTTACTTAGTTGGTGTTTTTTGAAGCGTCCTTAGTTGATCTTGGACTATGGATGTGTTCAGTGCTAGGCTTTATAGTGCCACCATATGGATTGCATTTCCCAGCATCCCCTTTGAGCCAATGCCAGTACAGGGCTGTAACAGATGACACACCAAGGCTGGATGTCTGATGCCGGGAAGAAAAGATAACAGGCAGTCTACCAACTATATTTCAAAGACTACCCCTCCCCACCTAACTGGGTCCCACAACAAACCCTCCCTCACTAAAAGCTTAGCCCGGCTTTGATTTAAACACCTACATGGCTGAAATACCTGCACAGCTCTTCAGATACATGGTATGCAACAGGTCAGTGGGGTAAACTTCTCTTGCCCACTCCAGTGAGAAACAACAGTGCCTAGCAGAGTGCTTTAACAGCAAGAAGGGGTTATAGGCCGGTGATCAGTAGGTAATAAGTTGGCTGGGTGTCTGACAGTTGGATTGGTCATACATAGAGCCATACCTTCATGCTTCTTTACAGGTTCTATCAGAGACATCCATTTAACCAGCAAGGACAAGCTAAAGAACCTCAAAAAGGGTCTTAACTAAGCAAATCCTTTTAAATGCTGAAGTATTAGAGATACATTTTACTAAGACCTAAAGGTGTTCTTGTCCACAAAAGGCAATACAAACAACTTCTAAATCTAATTGGATTTCTTGTAAACATTCCTTAATATGTATATATTCATTAATATTCCTCCATATGTATTAAATATATTCTCCACGTTACCGTCCTATTACTATATTATTTTATAGCACATTTGAAACATTAACAAATAAATTATAATAAAATAAACAATTAAACACAATAAATTATGCTGTATAAAAATGGTGCATAATGGTAAATTAATTATTGTATAGCACTGAAATTTGGCATTTGATAAGTGGAATTTAATTCACTCTGGAACCAAACTTTGCATATGATCATTAATGCAGAAACTGAAATTTTATCATTTTTTAAAATGACAAGTATACAATTAATAAAATCTGTAATTATATTTAGAGAGTAATGAAGTATTTGTCATGCAGAATTTGCCAATGTATATCCATTAATTACAGTCCCATGAGTCATTTATGAGAGGTATGAAACAGAAGAACCAATGTATATTTTACCTTAGGCTGAATGGCACAGGTTGGAGCTGGCTTCAGAACGAGGAGTTTGACGGCGGGGAGGAGTATTTGAAACTGATCTAGGATAGCTTTAAGCTGACGTAGTGATCAGTGAAAGACATCACGGGTCTGGCCTCTAAAATTCTCATCAATGAAATGTACACCATCCTAACATGTCAATCAGGACATTAATGAGCGCCCAGTACTGAGACATGCTTAGTAGAGCAAACATGCATGCAAACATGGGACGTGGAGGGGAGGTCGCCACATACACAGCACTCTTCCAACCACACAAGCCAACAGATTTCTTTTTAAAATACAGTACAATTCTTATAGAAGAGGATAAAGGGTTATTCATTGGACACTGAAAACCAAAGAATTGGCCTGAAGCCAGGTCTGATACATTAACCTTTCTTGAGATGGTTCCCAGTTTAGAATAGGAGCACTTTTTCTCTTTTCAGATGATACCTGTCACTTTACTTGACATGTCTAGTCATTAAAGAAGCCAGTGTTTGTTGACTATGGTTTAATCTGCAGGTCTAAACACAGAGTAGAATCTGTCTAATCTGATTCCACACATTAGGATTCCTTCAACAAAACAAGAATATGAACGCTTGTACACAGAAAATAAATTCAATATGGACCAATGAGGCAGATCCTGTATCAGACAGATGTTGTTTATTTTTTTTATCTTTTACAGAAACCACTTTTAAACTTCAGATATTTTGTTCTTAAGTGTTATTGTGTTTCACAAAACGGTATTACGATATCTGGGTGCTTTAAAGTGCTGCCAGAAAATATTTCACATAAATATTTTTAGTAAAGAAATGTCGAAGGAAGTCATCCAGTGACATTGTTTTTTGAATTTGATCTACTGAGCTTAAAAAGCTTTTCATTCTTTTGCTATTCAGAAGCATGCAAGCCTCGTTCTGTCTTCCCAGAAATCACTGCAACAATCTGTTAAACAGACCTCAAAATGCTTAAAAAACAGAGAAAAGAGTGGTGTAAATCCTTCATACTTTTTTTTCAAAACAAGCCAGAATGTTTAGAAAAAAAAAAACGTTGATGGCTTTGCTGGCCTTTTATGTCTTTGATATCTGCTTCAACAGATTTTTGCAGAAGCTGGCAAGGCATGGCATCTCTTCGGATCAATAGACAAACCTTGCTGTGGGGCTGGACCTGCAACACCCACACATTCACAGCTCTAGGATGGCACAGACTGGCCAGATGCCTCATTTCATCAAAGGAGAGTACAATGACAAAAGTCTTCAATATACAGGGCTCATTTAGAGAATAGTTATATCGTATTTACAAGTGATTCAATAGTTAAGGTGCAAACAAAGGCATTTAAATGTGCTGTTCTTGAGAAATTTCAGAAAGAGAAATGACTCTAAAAGTTATGTCACAAAGTTCTTTCACTAAATGATTTGAAAGTCTGAAAGAAGGTTTTGGCCTATGTTAATAGTTATCTTTTTAACTTTGCACCTCAGCAATTGAAAAAAATCCACCTAAGCTCTAATCAGAGTGTAGAAGTCATGTAATCATTTATTTGAGTGAACTGAGCATTCTCTGAGTGAACACAGCACAGCTATTAGTTAGTACTTAAGTATTTGGTTACAGTGATTTGGTCATAAGGAATACAATGATATGATGAGTCTGTCTCATGTAGTGCACAGCTGGTGTCTTTAAGCCCCTTTTAGAATAATTTGATATACTGATGTGTTGAAGTATTTTGATTTTGAAGTTGGTAAAAACTTAATACCTAAAAATATTTTTTATTTCTGTAAATGAATCAGTCAAGAAAACAATGAAGTTGATATGGGTTGGTTCATGTTAATGCTACAAAGCATTCTGTATGATTATTTAACGAGAGAGAGAATTACTCTCTTTAGTTTGGAATGTGTCTCATAGTATGCATCCCCAAGGTCATCTGCTGACACAGAATGGCTGGGTGGTAGCACTTGACAAGCATTTTGTCTGCAGTGTTGTGTACGAATGTCATCACCACACTAGAACCTAAAGGCATTTCTCAGCTGACACCCACCAAAGCATGGCATGCTTGCTGGGATTTGTAATACATTGGATTTTCAGCACTCCATAATGCGAGAAGGTCGAGATCAGCAACAAAACATAATACCTAGCACTTAAACCTTCACAATTTGCTCACCTGATGCATGACAAGGCTGTTTAACACATGGGGATCAGTTGGAACAGTTGGTTGAAACGATAATCTGAAAATCTACAATTGTCATGGTTGTCACCAGTGCTCAACTGCAGTTGTTATGAGAGATATATAAATGCAGCAGAGAAGATGAATAGCCCATTTACACACCATCTGTGATAGGAGGCATGATGATATATACTGAAAAGGATTGCGTGGTTATGGGTGTCAGTCTTCAGAGCTGACATCGAAAGCTGTGGAGTACTGGTGTTAAGCAGAAGACGGCCACAAAAGAGGACTAACAGGTGGCCTGGCAGCTTAAGGGCAAACCCTCTGTTAACTGTCATATAGTCAGTGGCATTGATGGTTTAGCAAACTCTGACTCAAGTGTGATACAACACACAAACACACACAAAAAATAATAAAATGAGTTGCATGATGCTCAGATTCTACTGGAAGATCAGGACCGAGAGGAGAAGTATTGGCAGATAATCTCCCTCTGCAATGTTTATGTGACAGCTCTGTAAGAATGTGATACACTTGTTCACAACCACTCACATGCGCTTTGGACTCCCACTCCTATAATAATCTTAGATGATGACCTGTGCAAATTTGAAAGCTCATGCAAAATGGTCTACTCTCATGCCAATCAAAGTAGAAGAGATGGAGCTCAGCTGTCCTACCTGCATGTGTCCAAGCACTCCGTTTCAGGCCACAGTGAGATCCATCTGCAGGGTCTGTGGCGATCACAAGCTGCCTAACTGGGCCATGGGGGCCCTCGTCAAATGCTTGGTCAAATAGCTTCAAGAGACAGCCGAGGTTCATGACAGAGGCAAGTAGTAACGTGGCCTTGGAATCATGCTGTAGCGGCCACCCTTGCTGTCATGGATGCTGATTGATGGCCACTGGGGTCATGCCGCTCTCAGGCACCTCACATAAGCTACCCAAGCTGATCTGAAACGCACCCACCCGAGGTGCCAACACAACTGCTGGCTCCCTGAACGGCGAGATGACTTAGAAAGACAAACATCCATATGGCTACCATGTGCTCACCTGTTCCAAATTACACTAATGTGAATTTTGCTGTCATGTTCATGTGAATGATCGTGCAATAGCATAACAGTGAAACAGGCATGAACTAATTGCACTTTTAGATCTACAAATCATTACATCTAGTTTGCAATCAATGAGTCATATGATAACCAGCTAAGTACTACTTGGAGTTAAAACAATAACATACCTAAAATTGACTGTATCAGTAGGGACAAACAAAATAGACTCTTCTGTATTTTGGAAAGGTAGCTATTGTATTGCTGAGGTGATACTGACCACATCAAAATGTGTTATATGACAATGTTCAGTGTTTGCATTGACACTTTTGTGAAGGTTAATCAGTTAAATAAAATTTAAATATAGTAAACGTTTGTATGTAGTTCATATGTAGGGCTAGACGGCATGTGAATCACTTCAAAAAAGTTTAAGGTTCGTTGGAAAAAAGGAGGACAAAATTCTATTCTATTTATGGACAATGCTCTACAGTTCATCTCATGTGTCCCTTCATGGAATGGCCCAGATATAAAAATGTGCAGAGGTCCTTTATGATGTGCAATACAAACTAAATTCTGCTGAAGGCTCTTGGCTTCTCAGAAGCAGACCTCATAGCAGACCATAAGTTCATTATAAATTTATTTCTACTTGACAGGTCACATTTAAGTTAGAGCACAGAGCTTTGTCCTTCAGACTGAGGTGTGTCACTTCATGGAACCCCATATGAATGTATAAAAAAAATAATGCTCCATGAAATTGTTATTGGAATCAAATGAAACTTTATGTAATGATGAAAGGAAAGGTTTATTGGGGAACTGTACAGTTGAATGGGGGCTATACATCCTTTTGGGCTACCTCTAGCTTGGACACATTTTGACATGGAGGCAAACAGGTTCAGTATGGCATCCATATGTCCATAGATGGTTCAGCTGGGCTTGTAGATCTTGTACACTCCAAAGTTGCTGTGGCTAGTGCACCAATGCTATGTATGGGTGAGCATTATCCAACTGAAAAATATAATTTGGACGCCCTGCCATGAGAGGCAGCACATGTAGGAACAGGATGTCCCACACATATCGTAAAGCTGTTACTGTCCTAAGTATCACTACTAGGAGTCACTGACTGTCATTTGCATTGGCTCCCCCAAATCATCACATCAGCAGGAGCAATGTATTGGTCCAAAGTAACAGCAGGACTGAAGCACTCACCACAAGGCTTCCATACTTGAACCTGACCATTGTAAAAACCTTAATTAGAACCTGGATTCATCTTTTAAGTTGATACATAAGTCCATATCAGCTTTGTCAGAATGGTTTAAATTTGAGAGGTGTCCAATGTTCCTCTCTCAGTCTGTCAACTGGGCACAATGTCTTGGAGTGTTTTAGAGACATGTCTAGTCAACAATGTCTCATGAACAGGAACTCTACCCAAAAGTAGCCTCTATGAGCCCTTATAGGATAGTGAGGGAAGAACTAATCAGATCAGTCTAAAATTTCTGCCTATAACATAAATGCATGCAGCGTTTAGCAACAATCCAACATTGTCAATTAGTCAATTCTGCCAATTAGTGTATATTAAATTGAGATAAACTATGGACAACCAACATTTTTAAGAACATTAATTCATTTTCAAATGTGAAATCATCAGTCATCCCTACCATGCAAAAACCTTGTTCACTTTTTAACATTTTGTGACTTTTTTATTTAATTTATAAATTTATTTTGTAGATACAAAGTTTTGTCAGCTATGGTATTATGGCATGCAAAATATTCAGACCTTGGCTGTGTAAATGTACAATGTAAAGCTTTTTGACTACAATAAGAAAAGGTATGTTTGGAGGCAAAATAAAACAAGCAGAATTTAATCTTTAGGTGTCTTCAAATATATATCTTGTTCTATGTTTAAATATATAACAATATGTCTGTCTTTGTCTGTGTCTCTTGTACTCTTCTTGCTCAATCCTCCGCGATGTGTAGTACTGCATTTCCCTGGTGTATTCATACTATAGAACAGAATTAGCAGATTTATTTTTCTCTGTCTTAGTACAACAAGAAATGATGAAGATATGAACATAAATGCAACACCAACCCAATCCAATTTTTAGGTACTTTTGTGCATCAGTACAAATTATTTTTATATTACAATGTCTCTGTATCTACTTAGTCTGTTGACATCAAACATTAACAAGCATGTTGATTCAAGCTTGTACTTTTGATGCAAGTTTACTGCCATGTTTAGCATGACAGTTTTTATGCTGTGATGACAGGAACCAGACATGATCCAGCATGAACTGTGACTCCTAAGGATTGATGAAGAAAACATTTCTCCCACTGTTAAGCATAAAGGGTGGATCATGCTTTGAGCTTGTGTTGTAGCCAATGGCACAGAAAACATTCACTGTTACAGGGGACACAAATGGATATAAAAAATAAATAAAATATGAAAATTAAAAGAGGGTGATTTCTACTGCTTCTGCATATTCCAAACACACCTCAATAGACCTGAGGGTTTTATCGTGGCCCTTGTAGTCCTCCAAACTAAATGTCATCACAAATTTGTGGATAGACATTTAAAAACCAGAAGCCATTTACAATTACATTTACAAGATTTGAAATACTGCTACCTGCTACTTGCTGTTTATAAGTTGTGATAGTTGCCAAAGAGGGTGTTACTATATGTATATATATATATATATATATATATATATATATATATATATATACAGAGGTTGGACAATGAAACTGAAACACCTGTGATTGTAGTGTGGGAGGTTTCATGGCTAGATTGGAGTCTGGTGGCCAATCTTCATTAATTGCACATTGCAGCAGTAAGAGCAGAGTGTGAAGGTTCAATTAGCAGGTAAGAGCACAGTTTTGCTCAAAATATTGCAATGCACACAACATTATGGGTGACATACCAGAGTTCAAAAGAGGACAAATTGTTGGTGCACGTCTTGCTGATGCAAGAGGAAGCTGTCTGAAAGGGATGTTCGGGTGCTAACCCGCATTGTATCCAAAAAATATAATTCCCAAGACGAATTGATGCTGTATTGGCCATACTAATAAATTACGGTTTGAGTAAATTACTATTCAAACATGTAATGACTATGATATGTATGAAATAAATTATGAACAAAAATGACATTGTTCACTTTATTCTAATCCCCTGAGATGAGCTTGTATATCCATAAAGAAGCAGCTCGTACTCCTGGGCTAACTGGACTGGATGAGGTGCGGCAGTGCAAGTACAAGACACTAAGCCCTTGATTGACGGTCATGCAGACAGATGCCAAAAAACAAAATGATCTGCATCCGAAAGTTTTCATGAGAGGTGTGGATTTATATTATCACTGCTTGCAAAATTTATAGCAACAATTTTTCACAGATAGAGGACTATGCCAGTTTGATTTTTTATAGTCCTTTTTATATTCTTGTTGCTGATTTCCTGCTAGGTATATGAGTGAATTCTTCTGAGGGGTGAATTTAGGCAAAGTAGTCCATTGCTACACCCTGAACAGAAAGAACAGCCAGACATATTGTCTGGATGACAAATCACTGTGCTACTTTGAAATTGGGATGGGCCATGTGTCCAAAGCCACAAGGTTAATATAGATGTTAATTTTATGGTTTACTGTTATTAACACCTGTATTGTGCCAGAAGTAATCAGTCATGGTTTTATTTAATAACACATGCCATATATGTTTCTCTATGCTTTAAAGCAGGGGTGGTGAAGGGAGGACCAGAATCCAGAGTTTGTTGATTTCTCTACTTTGACATAATGACTGAACTTGGTAACTTTTGAGCTGAAATTGTCTAAGCAGGAAAGTCACCTATAAGAATCCTGCTTTCCAGGATTAAAGTTCACTATGCCTATGTTTTAAGCATTGCATCATGCCATGCAGAACACCATTGTAATAATCTGATACAGAAATAATTCCTAGTCTTGGCTCAACTTTATACTGTACAGCTATCTGAAAAAAATTAGAATGTCTTTGTATTTATTCTATATTTAAACATAAATAGATCTGATCTTCATTTTTAACTACTCAGAGATGGAGATAATATAACTAAACACATACAACTGAAGAAATATCTCTTAAAAACACACTCATCATAAAAAAATAGGTTCACCCACAAGAAATCCACTGATTGCAATGTACAACTGCAATGGTGTTGTGACAGATTTTCATGGAGTCTCTCAGACTGGCAGCAGGTCATTGTCAGTAACAAGTCCCGCTAATGACTTGGTGGAGGAGACGGATGAATCTGTGTGGAGGCACCGTGGTCAGTGCCATGATCAACAGTTTGTTGTCACATCACACCTCCAGAAGGCTTGAAAGTCCATGATTCATGTATGGTATGGGGTGCAATTTCATAAATTCCAGATCACCTTTAGTCATTACAAGCAATTTGACAACCCTTCATTACCTTAATCAGGTCCTGCAGCCAGTGGTGCTAACTTTTCTTTTTTGTTTGAACAGGACAGGCTGTCCATATACTGCTGCCATCTCAAGAGCTTGCCTTGAAGACATGGCCAGTCACATCTCTAGCCCTATCCCTAATTGAAAATGTGTGGGATGCTATTGGATGCGCTATCTCCACTCTACTCCACCCATACCGCAAAATCGCCAGGAACTGAGTTAGAATATTCAAGATGCATGAAAGGGTTTATCACGGGATTAGGAACCTCTACAACTCTACATTTATCATTTACTGTTCCTAGTAACCTTTACCTTCCTTCCAAACAGCAATGCAATCTGACACAAACATAAATAAGAGAAATGGAAATTATGGAAAACTTAGACCACGCCCACATTTATTTCTACCGTATTTTCCGGACTATAAGCCGCACCGGAATATAAACCGCACCCGCAAAGTTAAAAAAACAACAACTGGAAAATAAAATATATAAGAAGAAAAAGCTGCACCTCATTATAAGTCGCATGGTTAAAAGCGTGGAAAAAAAGTAGCGGCTTATAGTCCGGAAAATACGGTACTTAAAATCATCTGTAGATGATTAGAACGCAGTTAGAGAGGATTTTGTCTTATCAAAGCTCAGAAATTAGATTGGTTTGCTCTTGACTGTTGAAGTGAGTGCAACCACCATAGCCATAGCCAAAGAGCCTTCAGAATGAAAGAAATCAGACATAAAGAATAATTTACAAGTGATACGACAGCCAACAATACAATTTACAAATGATAAATTTGTGATAAATTGTTCAGGTCAGGTCACCCTAACACGTTTAACCCAAGAGCAGTCTCCAACTATCCTAAAAAGTCATCACAGGACCTAGCTGTACCTATAGCTCTCACAAAAGCTGATGTCAATGTACAGCATAAGAAAGAAACCAAGCAAGTTTGTAGGACACTTTACTGCCAGTGTATCTGTTTATCATCATAGGCTTGTTAGTTGTTGTACTCATATCACATTTAACTCGACTAGACTGAATGTCAATGAAAATACCTTGTTATTTGTCAAAGTTCTGTCAATTACAATTACATGTCCCAGTGTTTTGCAGGCTATTTCTCCAACCAACAGTTCAAATGTAATACAAACTGTTGTAGGATTTATGCCACAGTCAAAAGTGTGTGCCCAGTAGTTTGAAAAACACATGGCAGGCTGCATATGCATTAGACCATGAAGAAAGTTGGCAGGTGAAAATGATTTAGCCCAAATGGTCCTATGTACTTGTCTTATACCACAAACGTCCTCACCTATTAATTCATAGACGACAATTAATTCTTGAGGTTGTTTTTCTCCTGCGGCGCAGCGGTCATTCACACCATTTAGCAGAACGAGCCAAGAGATTAGCTTACAGCGATATGCATGGGCAGCTGTTCATGTTTGAGATGTGAAAAATAAACACATCTACTGCAGGAATGTAGCACCTCAAAAGAGCTGGAAAGCTGTCAATGATCTGATACTAAAACGCTATCGGTGCTGCAGCTAATTTGATCGCTTTTGTTTGGTCACCCCTCAAACCTGACAGAATTTATGGACTGTTTTGCAACAGGAGCTAAAGGGGGCATTTGTGATTTATGAGGGCATGCGTCATGTTTATTTATATATGGTGAGCGGTGCATTGGTAGTTCATCTTAGTGCGCTGTTTCATTACAGGGTGATGTCATCCAAGTATTGAAACATATGTCACCTATGGCACAGCAAAGAAGGGTTAAGGTGACACATGACACCTTTCGCGTGTTACAACTCTAAACTCTGAAGCTGTGACACACAGTGTGTCTTAAAAGTGGATTCAACACGGTTGTTTATTTTAGGATTTCTTATCTTTTATGGTTTGGCAGTGGCCAGGCTATTTCCAGGTGCACAAGAGTACAAGGTTGCAATTAGCCTTAAGGGTAAGAAGCTCACCACACGTTTCTGCAATACAAAAAAAAAAAAAAAAAAAAAAAAACAACAGGGAGAGAAAACACTGAGAGTTAATAAGGCTCAAGATCTATCTAGAGCTGTCTCTACATAAAGATCTATAACAGATCGTTCAAAATAAAACATTTAAACAAATACATGTTTTATTTTTTTATTCATTCTCTAAACAGTGTCTCATGCAAAGCTGCAGATGACCACAGATAAAATCATCATCCACATATAACATATAAATTATCTTCCACAGCTAAAAGACTTGAAAAAATAAAGAAACTTCTGAAACCTTTACCATAATTTAAAAACCTTACATACAAAACCTATTCAGGACAAGTTTTCTATTCAGAGAACTTCAGAATTGTTGCATTTAGGGTCCACCAGGTGGCATATTTTCTACCACTGAAGTAGTCAAGACACAGGACTCTTCATTACTCTAGTTCAGGGGTCACCAACCCTGCACCTGGGCAGCTATCTTCCTGTAGGTTTAAATTTCAACCCAAATCAAACACACCCCATTTAGCCAATTAAGACCTTCTGAACACAGTAATTAGTTGGATCAGGGCGATGGATTTGGCTTGAATCTAAAGTCTCCAGAATATTAGTTCTCCAGGAGCAGGGTTGGTGACCCTTCCTCTAATTGCTAAAGTACTCATTTGTGATTGGGATTTAACCCTGCATTTAACTCCATGACCTGACACATTTTTTCTGTTAGGTCTTGGAGTGAACACTTAAAAAATGCATTGAAATTCATTTTCACACCTGCACATTATGTTCTGGTTAAATTGAACTCACCTTTTGTGTGGTTCATTCTGGCTGGTGTGAATACAGTAATTGTACTTGGATGCAGACCAAAACAGCCACAATAAGACCCTTTAGAGGTTTTGGTCTTGGGCCAGTCCCAAACAAATCCTGGAGTTGAAATCCGCTAGTTTGATCGAAACAGCTCTGCAGGTGTAGTTTAAGCTGGTATATTGGTCAGATTATCACTATAGTTATTTAACAAATGCTGCTCCAGGTTAACCTGCTCATAAATGTGCCCTGGTCCAAAAGATCCTTCCTTCTGTATTTTATATCTGTATTTACTTTCCTGCTCTTCCTGCTTCAAACACAGACAAGTCTGACCAAAAAGCAAGTTGTAATGTTATTTTGTGGCACATTTTTTAGACTTTTCCTTGTAAAAAACAATCCAAAGCACCTGTAAAAACACTCCAAGCTCATAAAACCTAACGGATTCTGACCAAAACAAATGAACATGTGAAGTGTGAAAAAACTCTAAGCAACAAGACTACAGAAGAAACACACGCCGTTTTCTTTTTCTCTTAATGACATTTAATTTGATTTAACAAATTCTGGATGGACCAAAATGTTGTCCAATCAATTAAATGGCAGTCTTAACATAATTTCATATTACAGTTAAAATAGAAACAAAATAATACTGTACATATTGAAACAAAGAGAAAACAATGATATTTGCACCTAAATGCGCTGAGAGAGGTAAATAGCTGCCTTACAGCCAGCCTGTATGACGGTCTTCAAAAGCAAATAACCAGGTACCTGAGGAAGACACAAAGGCAAGAAAACACTGCATGAACAGTTCACCATTCAAGATAAAGGCAATACGACCTAACTCTGAAACTGAGCCCTACTCACATCTCCTACATGTGAAAATCCAGCTGGATATACAGTAGGTTCAGGCACAGTACACACCCAGTGTGATCATTAACCATGCCCAAACACAAAACACAAACATGACGTCAGTGATAAAGCCTAGTAATACTTACTGATTCTGCATCGTGTTCCAGACCGGTGTCATGGTGCTCCAACTCATCATCACGAAACTCCTTAATGAGCTGGTCAAGATAAAAATTCATTTTTATATGACTCAATCATCCCTGAACATTCAACAGCTTGACCAAACAGTAAGGCAACTGTTAATAACACACAAAACTCATACCTGTAACAACTCTGTATATCTCTCCGGTTCTTCTTCCATTAGTGCTCTAATTTGGCTATTGTAATGTTCAGAGATGCTCTCCTCCACTGCCACAGTACAGGCCATTGCACCCTCCTTGCCCAGAAGAGCTGTAGAGGCCCCTACAACCACAGAGACATCATCAGAAATACACATACAAAGCCTCAGCCTAATGATTACTTAATACATCACTCAGGTTTCAGTTATTTAGTGACTTATTTGACTGACTGACCAGCTCTTCACTGTTTTCCCCCATTTTTTTATCCTGATTTCCAAAAGCACCTCTAGGACTAGATGTGTGCAAATAATTGGGCAGTTGCACAATGTCTCTCAGCAATAGTAGCATCATGTGTAGAAGGAGTCATAGCAAGTGGGAGGGAATGAAAATGACAAAACTTGAGAGCACTAGTGCAGTTAAACAAAATGACAAATTCATTTTTGTTGATAGTTTAATTTGAAGAAGTAAAATCATTTTATATTAATTGCACAATGAAATATTTCAAACATTTTTATTTTTACTTTTCTTTAAACAGATTATTTAATAAGATATATAAGATGTTTTCACACTGTGGCTAGGCGCGAGTGCTGCTGGAAAAGAAAATCAGCATCTCCATAAAACTTGTCAGAAAATGGAAGCATGACATGGTCTAAAATCTGGTAGATGCTGTGTTAACTCTGGACTTGATAAAACACAATGGACTAGTAAATGACATGGTCTCCTAAACCATCAGAAACTTCTGTGCCTCTCCACTCTTCCTCCACACTCTAGGAGCATGAGTTCAATTAGGACTCTTGATTTCCAAAAGAAACAATTTACTTTCAGCTGAAAAGAGTTTCCTTAGCCAGGGTAAGACACTTCTGACATGGAAAATATTAGGATTGCTGCAGTTGTAGCCCCTTTCTTGGAGATGTCTGTGCATTGTGTCTCTTGACACCAGCCTCAGTCCACATCTTAGGAAGCTCTCCAAAGTTGAACTGATTTTTCTTGATAGACCTTGCAAGACTGGGGGCATCCCTGTTTGTGCACATTTTCCCACCACATTTTCTCCTTCAGGTCATCTTTCCATCAAAATGCTTTGATACAGCATTTTGTTCTCAGCACAACTCTCAGCATTGACCTTCTGTGGCCTGTTCACTGAGGGTGTCAATGATCATCTTCTGCAAGCCTATGAGGTCAGCAGTCTTCCCCATGATCGTGGTTGCTTGTGCTGAGCTAGAAAAGGTACTCATGCTAATTTCCCAAGCTTCTGGATTTCTGATATTCATGAGCTATAAGCCAATCTGATCAAAAATAAAACAAAAATGCTTGACATATTTCACATTAAATGTTATATATGATACTTTACTTTTTATGTAAAATTTGTGGAGGAAAGCTTAAACAGGAAAATCAATTAGAAATCAGTCTTGACTAATTTTGACTGAAAGTAAATGCATTTCCAATAAATTCAGAGCAGAGAGGTATCCTGAGGTTGTTCTACAGCAAATCAGTTGCCAAAGAAACCCTTTTCTTCAATTTTACAATCACTAAGTTAAATCACTTTATTTGTATCATAGACACAGCTACCCCTGTGTTCTATCACAACCACAGTAAAGAAATCAGTATTCAAGATTCATTATAAATTAAGGCTGGACTATATATATATATATAGGGATATAAACATAGCAAGATGGGGGCTGAGGCGATTTAAATATTGTTTAAATTGAGTTTTAAAGCTTTTTGACAAATTTCATACGATGTTTTATTTTTTTCACATTATATTTTTCAGATCATATATTTAAATATATAGTATACTGCCGTTCAGTAATATATGCCAATAAAATATATATGGATATGATTTTTGTCCATATGGCCCTGCCCTACTATTAATAAACATTTTACATCAAACTACTCTGAATGACTGAATGCTTACATCTCAGTGACTGAAGTTTTGATTGGTGGAATTCTCATTTCAATCACAAAATGGCACCTTTCATTTGTTTTTGTACTTTAAGTACCATTTTGGAGAACTGTGACTATAATATATTCACTATAATATTGCAAATATGTACAAAGACAAAATCAAACTTACCAAGTAAAAACCCTGCAACATTCCACAGAGGTAGCAGCAATGTTGGTCTCACCCTGTTTTCCCCCAAGATCTCATTGAACTTCTGTAAGTGTATTTTTTCTTGGTCCCACATGTTCTGCAAATAAAACATATGAAATATTAGGCTAATTAGACTAATGTATGTTTATCTGATGAATTGCAACTCTCCAGATATACGTCTTAATTGTGTTCGATACCTGTACAAGAGGGCCTGACTGAGTTCTTCCTAGAACAGCCATCTGTCCAGCATAGATGCGATTAGCCCCGTATTCTCCTGCATGGTCCACCCGCAACATGCTGTCCAGCATGGTCTTTTCCTCCTTGTCCCGAGGAGGAGGAAGTATAGTGTATTTTCTGCAGATCGGGGAGCTATTTACTGTAATAAGCATGCAAAGGAGATATTTTAGTAAGTGTTTAGACAGTAAAACATTTGGGATGCTTTTGGAATTAGAGTAGATACATCTTTTACTGTTTTGATAAACAGTAAAGTGTCAGAATTAACAAAATTCTCTCAAACTCTACTCATCCAACAATCGACTCAATATTTTGGAAATTTAAATGATTCACCGACAGGACCTTAGAGGTGACTATGATGTTTCCTTTTGGGTTTATTCACACTACGTGATCAAAAACCACTCCAAATATATCACACAATAAACACAAACTGCATCACCTGCACAATCTGTTCTCTGCATGAGTGTGAATATAGAATGACTTCAAAATATTTTATCAGTGGTTTTACAGACTCTTTCATTGTAATATCTTTAGACTACCCTTAGGATTATTCTGTGTGGAGTTCTGTGAATGCAGAGTATAAACCAGGAAGGTGATGCAGATTGGGTAGGCATGCTTTTTCAACTCAAAAAGCCTCATTATTATGACACAAGCATGGTCAGTATGAGAACAGGGTAACAGAGGAGTGGGACAGTCATGCGTGCACACAGGTCTAATTTGAATACCCCCTTGGTTTATTTAATAGTTTCCCGGTTTATTTTTATTTCCAGTTGAAGATGCCTTTACCTACAGGTTATTCATTTTTCAGGAGCCATTTCAGATGAGATTAGGCATAAGAAATTCTACTTACATTAATAAGAATGTCAAAAGAAAATGGGCTTCCAAAGGAGTTAAGAAAACCTTTGTATATCTGAGTCTGAGAAATGGGACTCATGCAACACTCATGCAATGCCTGACTACTGTTTCAGATCTAAAATAATCCACAAAGTGTTTCTGTATAAAACAACTCCTCACAGGAGCTCTGAAGGGACGCAGAGCCCAATTTGACCCTTTAGCCTTGAAAATGAAACAGATGAAAAATATTTTTTCCCACATTAAAGCAGCTACTTGTGTTCTCAGAACAACAGACTGACCACCCAGTCCAGACCTTAATGTTAGTGAATGTGTGAGGGGTTACTTGGATAGAAACTAAGGCTTAGCAGCAGGTCCTTTATCATCGGCTGGTCCAAATATCGGCCACTACAGTGTCTTGTTCGATTCTTCTCTCTCTTTGCAAATCAATTGAAGGAAATTCCAAGGAATTCCAAATTTACTCAAATTGAGTGGCTAAGGAAACGAAGGGAACTAGTGGCCAAAATTGGGAAAGCTTTTGGATCAGCTGAAGGCAGATGCCCCAAGCCAACTCTGGAATGTGGGAAAAAATTAAGCTGTAATATAAATACATGTAAACTAAATGCTGACACAGAGTGACACAATTGAGGGTCCTGTGTAATAACCAGTAAAGTACGATTTCTAAAAAATTAAATCTTGCAATTAATAGTCATTTAAGGTGGACACTAAATAAATGACAGATGGTCTCTGACATGTGTACAGTATTTGTACTTCAGAATGAAAACAGACCTGAAAAAAGAATAAAACCATTTGACTGCTGATAACTGAAAAGAGAATGACTAGTGTATTAAGCTGCTATATTACATGAACACTCTGTCAGAGATAAATGAGGACATTTCTGCTCACATTTACAGATTCTCTAACTACAAACCACACACTTCGGTTACTGCTGTGCAACATACCTATCTGAGGCATTCTCACCTCTCCCAAACCCCAAACCCTACAGCACTGACATCACACTGTGTTTTAAGAAACGCAGCCCCTCATAAAGCTGAGAGCTCTAGTGCAAACAGGGCACAAACACTTCTCCACTCTTTCACTCTTAGAGTTACCTCTGTTTATGACAGCAGGGACGTTTCCTGCGTTTAACGGAAACAACACCCGCACTAAACCCTGTCTGAACGCGCAGTTTGGTGCTCTCTGCATGACTACAGGACTGTAAACACTGGCGCTACACAGAGAAAATCATCCTACGGGCGAACTTGCGTAAAGGTTGTGCATTCCAGACGCCTTCGGATGACGTGAAGGAGGGCGGAGTCAAAAATAAAAGTCTACTAACTGAAATAAAACAGAAAGTACAAATACTTAAATAAATTATAAAGTAAAAATATTTTAATAAATTATAAAATACAAATACTTAAGTAAATTATAAATCAAAATGCATAAATAAAATAGCTAATATAAAATATTAATATATATAATTTTCAATTTATTATGTGACACTTGAATATTTTAGAATTGTATGTAGATATGTTAATTATATCAATTAACCACATTCATAACTACTATACTTACTGTAGTTCATAAAATAAAACACTACAAACAACATTACATGGAAAACATTACAGTTTTGAATCCTGCATCTAATTATTATTAATGTCAAAATTAAGATGTAAGACCAGACCTAAACTGTTTGCAACATTTGCTTATAGCTCACATGCAGCACAGAATCCCCTGCTTTGGAAATGTGTTGCTACCTGTGGCATTGGCAATATTGCACAGGTGATTTCCACAAAATCCCATTCCAAACCATCTTTGTGTCTGAATCATACCTTAAAATTCACTATGACCAACCTGAAGAAAGAAAAACTGAAGCTTTTGAAGACCCTCACAGTCTTCTGACCTAAATATAATAAATAAAAGTGTGGATATACCTTAAACAAACTGGGCATGCAATGCATGTATTTAAAACTCAAAACTAGAGGGCTTCTGTAAAGAATAGTTAAGAAAAATTGGCTACAGCAAGTACCATATGAAAACTGTGATTTCTGCCAGTGGCATTGTTTCTAAAAACTTTTCAAAGGCCACACTGATTACTTTGATTGTTTAGTTTTTATATTATGAAAGTAATTGTGCTTTCAGATTTGCTGAAAATATTGTTTTATGTTTGATTAGCTCCAGAGGCTGTTACTACTACTACTACTGCTACTACTACTACTACTACTAATGCCAATCATAAATATTATTAAAGACAATAATATGAGCCATTGAGCTTTCAAAACAGACCCACCAATGACCTAGTAGTTCTGAGTGGCCCATGCCCTGCACATTTGAGCATTTTCCTTGCTTCCAGTGGGCAACTAATCAGCTAATTAACCACTTTTTCCTGAATGGAAGCATCTGTGCAAAACAATCGAATGGCAATGAAGGCAGATCAATTTTATTACAAATGTGTAGATAGGAAATGGGAGAGGAGAATCAAGATTTAAATATTACTCAAAGAACATGAGAGAGAAACAAGCACAACATATGATACAGTAACACTGGACAACCAAACAAAACTGTTTAATAAAAGATCCATTTTCTTTATTGTTAAATCCTTTTATCTCCAGTAGGTGGCGCTTTTGCACTGGTACTTCTATAATGGTGAGCCTGAGGACGTTAGGGAGACTGCAGGTTGGTTCTCTATCAGTGTCAAATAGGGACAATTTTTCCTGTTGACAACATGGTGGTGAGATCTCATGCTGTCACTGATTGTTATATTAATTATTAAATAATATAATGATAATTGAAACCAGAATTAGTTTTTCATCAAGAACAAGTAGAATTATTATCAATATAACATTGCTGATTAATTGAGACTGTGAATTTTAACAAATGCTGTACTGTAGTTTTACTGTAGTCACAGATGCCAAATAAACTTTCATTTATTGGGTTTTTCAGTCTTTGAAGTTAATAGAAAAAAAGTTATTTTTAAGCAAAAACAGTTAGATTCTGATTCTGATTTAGATTAGAACTTTTAAAGATGACATATGAAGCCAAAAATGGACCAGCCCCTCCTTACGTAATTGCAGTGGTCAAAACAAAAGCTCTTCATGCTTCAAGTACAGCTTAGCTTGAATAGTAGATTGAAGAATGATCTATTTCTACATCAATTAATTCAATAATTGTCTCACATTTTAAAGGCTTGTGGCTGTTTGTATGTCTTAGTTTGATGTCTCTGACATTGAGGCATAGTGTAGTATCTGTATGCATTTGTTTACTTTTGTACTTGGCAGTATCTAAGCTTGAGGTCTCTCTGGACTCTTGCCTGTCTACTCTAGCTAGGGATATTCTCTGACTGAACTGTAAAACACTTATGTAAGGCACTCTAGACATAAATGTAACTGTAAATGTAAATTGCACATCACATAAATATAGTATAAGCATATTCACCCTTTACCCCAACTTCCATTCTTTAGGTTCTTTAAAGAACTCTGCTGGAAGATTTTTCCTCTTCTCCAAGGTGCACTTTCCAAAATAACACCCAAATAATCCCAAAAACATTTAGTGATGTTTTCTGGACACCTGGGATAGAACTCCAGCAGCTTGTTTGTTTAATTTGATCAAATCTTCTACTTTTTGTTTTCTTTTCTCAGTAAGAGCCTCTCCATCAGCTTCAGAGCCTTTCAAATGTTGTCTTTTATTATTAAATTGTCTTTCTTAAAATGGAAGGATGGAAACCAACACCTCATGTGTTTTTTTTTTGAAGGTTTTCTGGTTTGATTTCATCCTCTCTCCTAAAGATGAGAGCTTAAAATTTTCTTTGATGGTGCCTTCATTATGCAAGTGCATTATCCTATTGAATATCCTCAGAAATATAGCTGTTGCTGCTCACACAAAACCTGAAATTTATTCCAAGTAATTTTGAGGCATCACTACTGGTCTGTTTATCATGAACACAAAATCCCAGATTGATGTATAATATATCAGCAAGATACAGCAAAAATGCAAAATCAAGGTTTTCTCTGTGATGATGACCTGTTCAGTTTTGACTGAACATTAATTGAGATGCTATCTCTGATTTTTGAACGGTCATATAAATGCATTTATCTACAATTGCATTATGCTATTGTCTCATCTGTAGATACTAACTGAAAACATAGTATGGTGTAAGAATATTCTGCAAACCAACACTTAACATTGCAAAATATACAACAACCTGAACTGAATTCTTTGGAGTGTTTGTTGTTGTACTAGCAGGCTGAGTCTGCAGCGGGCCTGCATGGCTGGAAGGAGACAATGCGTTGTTCACCGCTGCTCCATGGTTGGGGTCAGACGGTGAATAACTGTGGCAGAGATTCGGCTACTGGCCCCAGGCTAGTGTGAGTCAATGTGTCTGCCCAAAGCAGAGGAACATGACACGTCTTGCATTGACGTACACATGGGGCCTGTGGGTTTGGTTTATTTAGTATGCATAAAGGTCTTTGGTATATTATTTCAAGACTTGTAGCCAAGTTAATGAGGGGAATCCGTGGTGGCTGACTGTTTGGGACAGTAGTGTATAAGTTTTAGGGCACAAATTTCAAGGAAAGGTCAAATCAGTTTGAATTTACAAATAAAAAAAATATATATATATCATCACTGTGCCGCAAAAAAAACAGATGTTTTTTTTTGATCCCTATTCCCTTATTTGTACTGCACTTTCTAGGGATAGACTATTTAGTTAATAAGTAGGGATAGAAACATAGAGAATAAACATAAATTTAGACACTTCATCATCAGCAACGTGCATCAGTACTGGTCACATAAACACGGTCAGATCTGTGTTTAAACTCTGTACACACGCAATCTGAATTTTGAATTACAGCCAGTAAAGCTCTCTGCTGTTCATGGAATAATCCTTTATTATGTTGCTTACAAACATAATCCTCTCATTACTGAACTAATGTTTTGAGAAAACATCTGAACTTCACAACATCCAGTGGCTTGTAACTATCACTGGCTTAGCAGTTCGTGTGTTACTTAGTAATAAACCTCACAGTTGAATTCTAGTCCATATGCAGCTCATGTAGTGAACTATGATGTTTACTATAAATTACCAGTGAATTGTGGGAAATTATAGTGCCCTAAAAATCATGTTGGAATTCAAATTTACAATTTGGACACATACTCCATTGCTGTCCATTTTTTTTTACATAAAATGTGAATCTGTTGTGTCCAAATCTCACAATGAATGGACCAACGGAATTGCTACTAAATTATTTGGAAGACAAACTTTTCAAATGACATTGTAAAGTTGCCATTTTAGAGATACAACCTTTTTGCAAGATAATGATGTAACAATATATTGGTATAGTGATATTTTTGTGTGTAAACCGATGCTAGGTAACACTGGAGGCCACAGTGCACATGGGATTGGTTAAATGTTTTGAACCTTATCCAACAACTCTTGCACAATATATTGAAGAAAAACCTCTGGAATCTTCTTGATTGCCCTGAAAGGGAATTGTGTGCAACCAGGTTAACCAGATGTTTAGTCTGTGCTACTCTGAAAGAGTTACTCCAGACATCATTTCAACATCACTCATTATATTAGAGTGTTGAGGAAGGAAAAGTTCAGGATGCTAAAACTGTAAATAGGTGTGTATGTGTTTAGGTGGTGTGAATGCTTAACAACATTCTTCAGACCAGAGGCAGCACTGTAGATTTATGATTTGGACATTATGAAGCTGGAACCATTTTTGCCCCATAGCAGCAAATTTGTTTTAAGAGACATGTCATTCACAGATTGTATTAGAGGTACAGACCTTATATTACACCATCCACCCATTTACAAGGAATTCAGACAAAGCAAACATACAGGCAATGACAAAGAACTGTACTCCAAGTTAGTTTATGTCTATTTGAATAAGAGACGTAATATAATCTAATTCACTATCTATCTTAACATTGTCCACTTTGTTCTTAAAAAATAACCTCCATCAAATATGCATCTTATTTTTACTACTCACTCTATTTTCCTACTTTGGTTAATAAGTATGTTTGTAATCTAATTCCAGTTAAATTTATCAGAATGTGTTATTTACACTGTAAAACCATCTCATCTGACTGGGTTTTGGAGGATCTGCTCTCATTACCAAAATAACCAAATTGTATATCCGTTTACAGGTACAAGAATTAAATTTAAATCCACAATGCTATTCAAAACAGACTGGGAGAAACAAAATGTTGAATAATGATGCAAATGCAGTTGTATTGGTGTCAGCAGAATGTGCATCACTTCCTGTTAGAATGAAGCAGGTGAGTACCTTAATACTTTGTGTACTGATCTGCCAAACTCTCACTATTATGATTAATATATAGTCTGTACTTTATAGTATTAGTGTGTAGTACACAATTGGGGTGCAGCCCAGGTTTCCATAGCAAAGACCTTATAGGCGAGTCTGTTCACTAAGCACTGGACACTTATATCTGGTCACACAAGACCAGTATCTGACCAGTAACTAGTAAGCTGACTGACTCTTTTTGCTGAAAGACAGGTCTTCATCAACAATCTGGCAACATGTACGTTATGAGAACTCACAATCATTTTTTAACCAGTGGCTTCTATCCTCATGTATTACATTTTTAGCAAAAACCAATGGTGTCAGATATAAACCAAAAATTTGTTTCAGGTTTCAGGGACATTGTGGGGTAGCAGCACCTCTGTGGGTTCTAGTGTGTAAAGATTTCATTACAATGTGAAAATGAGGAGATAGCATAACAAATAAATCAAATTATTAATGATTTAAACTAATAAAGCATGCTTAGGGAAAGGGTGCTAAAGGACATTTGGAGGGGTGCCAGCTTAATGACATCAATGCTTCAGATCTATTTAGAAACAATTTAGAAGTGGTGGTCTCCTTTTTTCTTTCAGAACAAAATGCAGGGAGGAGGCACTTTGCTGTAACAATGCTTGGTCAGGAACTGGGTCACCTCTAAGGCAGTTATGCAACATTGGTTCAGTATAACACTGGTCCAGCACTTTTTATTGCTGCCTAGTGGTATTCCCTTGGAAAGGGCGACATGTCTTGTAAAAGCACTGTCAACAACACCAAAAAATCAAATTCAGATTGAAATTTTGCAAGGTCTTATAGCCACCCTGATCCTTTTATAGCTAGCTATATAAGTGTAGGGTGAGAGACAGAGAGCGAGAGAGAGACAGAGACAAACACTGGTCATGTTTACACTCAAAAATGTCTCTCTTCATCTGCAGTCCTTGTTAAACGGGTCAAAACAGGCTTCCCTCACAGACAGTGGGAATTCGGCGCAGGCCTGGTGGAAGTGCATAATGGCTTGTCTGTCTCGGCTCCTTTAAAGCAGCAGAGTGTTGAGCGTTTGTCCGTCTTGTTTGCACCTGCACCTGGCAGCAGGACCCTGGAAGCAGTGTGCAACATTTTCATGTCCAGACAGATCTTACTCTTCCTGGCTGGCGGCGAATTTGATTTCTCAGTGAGCTAACAGGCTAATGATATTCGGCTGTTAGAGCGAGAAAACCACTCCACACAGATGTTTGATTTCCAGGCTACTTTGTACTACCACTATTTGTCACTAGTGTAATTACAGGTATAGTGAGAAAGACACCTCCATTTGACCTTTAATTTAACCAGGCAAGTCATTAAGAACAAATTCTTATTTACAGTGGCAGCCTGGTGAGCAGCAAAACAGCACCTGAGGAAAAGAGAAAAATCAAAATATGAGAAAGTATTCAATGTTGACAATTTGAAATTTTTCCCAGTTGTGTGCAGCAGCAGGCTGTAAGAAGTGTTGTAAAGGGAAGATCTGTCATTATATCTAGCAGATTCTGGCTGTAGTAGGGTTTGTACGTATGGTGATACACACCTCATATAGATATTATATTTAGTGTTATTTCATGCTAATTTCATAACTTGTACAGTGTGGAATGTAAATAAGAAATGGCAGTTCAGGGGAACTGTGGAGGTCAAGATGAGATATGGAACACTTGCAAATCAAAGTCCCCCATATGGCTGCAGGCAGAACCTGCAAAACTATGAGACAGTAATATTAGTATGGTCAAAAAAAAAAAAAAAAAAAAAAAAAAAAAAAAAAAAAAAAAAAAAACAGTATATATATATATATATATATATATATATATATATATAAAATCTGCCTCCCTTGTCAATCAAAATTCTGTCTACATTTGAACACATTTTAAACACATTTGCCTCAAACCGGATCAGGTTGTAAAGTAATTTCAAGTAGACTTATGTGTGTTCTATTGTTATATGGCACATACATTTATTTATTTATATGTTTATTTATATATTTATTTTTATATATTTAAATAAATCTATAATATTATGTTTTTCCATATTGGCCAAATGCCAGTTGTGTCTATGCATTTCTGCGTGTGGCTACTACTAAATCAGTCAGAAGAGAAACAAACCTAAATGCTAACTAGTTACTAGAAGCCAGTAGTTTCCATGTTCGAAACATTTAAAATCATTTCAATGGATAGTGTCAGTTCTTGGTACTTGAGTGTACCAAGTGTACCAAAATTAAAGAAGCAAATTTTGGACACCAAATTAGCTCAAAGGTGGGAGAAAGCAATGCCCCCACCCTCACTTCATGTCAGTCCAGAGGATTCATCTGGTGAAATATTACATGATCATAATATCGTAACATCATACCTTAATTTCCCTGAGGGAACCCTCCCAAGGGATGAATGAAGTTCTATTCTATTCTTCTAACAACCACAGATAGAAATGATTATTATTAATTATTAATGATTAGTTTACAGATCAGGTGTTATAGGATGAAATAAAACACTAAATGTCAAGAGTTAAAGGTATATTGGAGTTTTATTTATTTATTTATTTATGAAGCCAAATATTTGCCTCCCAGTGCTCTCAGTTGTAGTGGATATTATTGGAATGGATATCTGAATAGACTAGACTAAGACTGAGACAAACATTTTTGTCATTCAAATTTGCATTTAAGAACAGCACTTAAGAACAAAAATTCATTGCATGTATGGTAGGTCAGAAAAAAATATTAGCGATGGTATATATGGGATATCTTTCATAACAGTGGTCAACTGGTACCTTATTGATTACAAATTATATTCTAGGCTTTAAATTACAAAAATGTATTTTCTTTTTGAGTATTATGTAAAAGAAAAACTTCAGGCTATATTCTCTTAAGGCTATAAATAAATAAATGACAATGCTCTTCTCTTAAAGCCACAAAAACTATGACATGGTTATTACGAAGCCACTTACTGTACTCTGTAAACTTTGTTATGTTAGTGTTTACATGTCATTGCTGTTCTTCTGTAGCAGACTCAGGGCACATCTGGACCACAGCTGTCATCCAACATAAACAGGCATACTGTCTGTTTAAAAAGGACGAGAGGCCAAAGTGTGACAAATGACAAATAAATTAACCATTTAAATTGGGTTTGTACCCGTATGTGAGCCCAGATTTCAGTTCATCAGTCACATAACTATATTACTTACATACAATTGTAGTCAGACAATTACATACACTCATCATGAACATGGATGGCATGACAAAATTGAGTGTTCTGTGATTACATTGAGCTGTTCTTTTTCTGGAATGAGTTACTACATATATCTTTAATAGAAAAAAAAAGAAAAAAGAATTTGGCTCACAAGTTTTATTTGATTCCCCTAAAATTCTATGTACATAAAGTGTACTGGCTGTACGATTATTAAGGACAGGATTTTGGGGAGGTCATTCTAAAAGCCTAATGTTAGCCTTTTGTAATCACTCCCCAACCACCACTGATGCATGTAGGGGGTCTCTGTTCTTTAGAAAACATTTTGTCCAAGTTTCAACCATCTAGCATATGGTTTGAGATTATGCTGAAGAATTCTCAGATTACTAATATCTGAGATAACTAATAACTAACAGATAACTAATATCATGTTGCTTCTTAAAGTCTTCCCTGCTTTGTGTGCAACTGCTTAGAGGACTCCATGGATGACAGTTGGTGGGACAACATGTGATAAGTCAAAGAATATATGAAACTTTATAGTCTTTCTTTACCATGATTGTGAAAGAGCCATAGTCTTAAGAAGTAAACTAAGATATGTGACTTGTAGAGAGCTCAAGTCTCTTCACTGTGCTTGCCCAAACTGTTGCATGGTGCTCCATTTCTTTTTCAACTCTAAAATCATACAGAATAAAAATAATACACTAATCTTGCTTAAAATGTTGAAATGGTGTTTCACTGTAAATAAGCAATATTGAAAAGTCCAATAATAAGGGTGGACTACTTTGAAACAACCTAATTAGTCATGTAAAGTAAGAAAACAAAATGTTTAAGACCACTACCAGAAAAAAACGGCTCTTGGCTTTTCTTTGTGTGTCTGTAATAATGCTTTGTTAATCACTGTCGTCCTCAGTGCAGAAGTGCTCATAAACATCTCAGCACTCCCACTTACCACTTGATTCTGTAAAGTATTTTTAGCCCAAAATATGGTAATAAAAATTAAGCTGTGTTTGTGTAGCTCACGTCTGCACCGCGACTTATGTCATAGATGAATGGAAGTACGTCATGGATGAGAAGTGAGTGGGAGACCTTCTCCATTAGATTAGAGGAAAGGCTCCAGTGAGCTGTCTGTGGGCTGGGCCCACGGATTTCCACAGGCTGCTATTTTGGAGGAAGAGGGCCTGTTTTTAGTTGTTAAAAAGCCACAGCATCCTATTAAGCATTGTGAAAGTAATTGGGCAATGCTTGCACTGAACACAGCTTCAACTTCATCCTTTTTGTGCATTAATTGATTTGTATGTGTACTAGATATCTTCTGAGTCATGTTTATGAGTGTGCCATGTTTGTGCATGTGTGCATGCTATTTAATGAATTTTAATACAAGACATGTACATTTCTCTGTTACACATAAAGTGGCTAGTAAATCAGTGGTAATCAGGAGTGTAGCAGTATGTGTTCTGTACACACTTGTACAGAGAATACATTGTATATAATAAGATATGAACAATGTGTCAGCATTGTCAGCATTTCTTCCATTTTGTATCATAACTGCAAGGGGGGGGGGGTCCTCAATTTTGGTTTAATAGTTTCACCATCATGGTTAATGCGCTATCAAAACAATTAACATCCCCAAGAAAAGAGGATCACCATTTAATCCCACTTCCCTCGACTGTGCACCATGCTGGCTCTCAAGTTCCATAATATTTCCTGTTGTTTGTTGCTTCTGTTTTGAAACAGCAACAATGTGCATTTCCTCAATGTTGGATCAGACAGAGCAGAAACAGTACAGAGCATGTTATAGGTTACAAAGCCAGAGCAACAGTGCTATTTGTTGGGAAAGCAAATTTGTGTGTCAAACTTCACCAAAGTTGAACTTGGTGCGAAAGTTAATCAGGCAATTTTTTTTGTCTGGAAGTTGTGTGTGCAACGAATCTCATTGAAATGCACAGAACCTTAGCAGATCTTATGCTGCCTTCATGTGCTATCGGAATTATGGCAAACACAGTTCCCGATTTGAATGTCATACATGTTCATCCACTTAAGTCATCTTTTCTAGTGGGAAATTGGGAGATACCCAAAATCCCAAGTTGATGAGACCTTCAACCTTTAGAATGGAAGTAGGTGAGAGTGATCCTTGTGTCTTACACTTTTCATGTCATTCAGACAACAGTGGACTTTATGCTCATAATTCCAACATCACAAGTGGGAAGTAGGATGACTAGCCTATGAAGGAACCAGCAATGCAAAGCCTAATTTAGAAGTGAGAATTCCACTCGGAAACATTAAACTGAAATTTAAATTCGATTTAAATTTCCCGCGTATTGTGGGAATTGCAGTGGATTTACATGCATTGCTATGGTAACAGTTGTTTTGTCACCTCTCATGATCCCACTCTCCTACTGTCTCTCCCTCTCACTGTTGCACATGGGTCACATTTCTTCAAATGTATCACTTTGCTCAATTTATCTCTCACTGTTCTGTTTGCAGTGAAACCACCGAAAATAAAGATATAATAAATATTATAATTAATAGTTAATTAATAATTAATATAATAGTTAAATATTCCAAGTATTTACATTCTTTCTGCATTTGTACATTTTAATACAATTGATGACATCATAGACAGTTGTGTGCAGAAACACACTCAACTGTTTAACACAACTACCTCAGGGCATGCTATGCTAGGTGGAACAAACGGTAACGTGTATGACTGGGTGTTCAAAAGGAGACTGTTCGTTAGAGGTTTTGTTTTTTTCCCCCACAATATTTAACTCATTCCAAGATGAGACGTCCAAATTGCATAGTGAACTCAACCAAGATTTCTGCATATTATTACACACCTAGAGTTAATACAATACAATTCTGTGTTGATTGCGGGTTTCCTTCCCCTACCAAAACTTCCTGCCTTGTGTTCAGTTACCAGAAGATGAAGAAATGAGCTTCCCAACTTAACCAAATAAAAATATAGCGACAAATCTCTGTCAAACTATGTTTGGTCCCACTTCATATTAAGTCACGTTAATAACTGTAATTACAAATGATCAAACCATATAATAACAGGTTATCTATTGTTGTGTGTACTTGCTGTTGAAGATGGATTACAGTGGAACAGCTTATGTAAATACATATATGTATTAACTTCAATTTTGGCTTACATAATTACACCAGTGCATCTCTATAGCTACAGGAAAACCAGTCTCTGGCTGGCAAGTGTACAGTGAACACTGGCTCACCAAACTGGACATTTGAAGCCAGGAAAAGCACATCCGGATGTGATGGATATGGTTTCACAGATGATGTAGTCAGGTGCCAACACATGAATCAGTGGACCTATCCTATCAGGCTGGTGGAGGTAGTTTCTTGCCACAGTTTTGACTTGTTAATACTAGTCAATCATCGCTTGAATGCTACAGCCAATTTGAGTATTGTTTCTGCATCCCTTCAAGATCATAATTCACCTTCTAGTCTTCTAAAAAGCCACGTCATGAACAATGAGTTCAGAGTTTTTTCCTGGATTTCCAAGTCATTGAAACTGAATTTAGTAGAACATCTTAAGTTTGTGGAGGAATGGGAGATGCACAGCATGCTCCTGGAAAGTCTTTGGGAATCCTTAATGCAATCATATCATCTCAGCATGGACCAGAATATCAAAGGAATGTTTCCTCATTTTGTGGGATCCATCACATAAAAGGCCCTACAAAATATTAATACAATCTTCCTAATGAAGAGCTTCTTCTAATTTCTTTTGATGGCCCACACGTGTTGCTTATGTTTTGGCACTACTGTAACTACAAAGGCAGGATTCATTACAGTAGCACATGATGTCAGCAGGCAAATGATCAGACCTGGCACTGATACAAAGCCTGTGTGTTTAACACGTCTCTTCCACAAAGGTGTGTAAAAGTGTGAGAGATGGCTCTCAGTACCTCAAAGGCAAAGTTTAGACACAACCTTTTTAAGCAAGGTACAACAACAGCAGATCAACATCCAGACATAATTACACAGTGGGGCAAGTTTGTAGACACATAAAATTAAGACACATTTTCATTCAAGCTCTCCTGTAATTAGGAAAGCCTTCAGTGCAGTGGAGCGATTGCGACGTCACCATTTCCGGCAGGAGTCACATCCAGACAGGAATACTCAAGACTGTCAGCCACTGCAATTTGGTTAGCAACCCATCTTCCTCTTGTGGTTCTTGGTGTCTTACCATGGAATACCGTCTGCCTTCATCAGCAGAAGTCTTTGGGGGCTTTTCTTCCTGGGAGAATTGATTTTGGTACCATTTTTTCTTACTGGAAGTTTCTGTGTTGAGGATCATCATGATGTAGGATGAAGAGGAGGGGGAGGAGGGGCAGGGTTACATGGATGAAAGCTATCTTTTTAAACTGCTTTTTATTATTATGAGATATCAAGGTGTTGCACATGTTTTTTATAACATTTTTTTGTTTTATATTTACTGCGGCAACAAGAATAAAAGGCAGACAAAATATTCATTCTTTAAGCAAGGGCCTGTAAATGGGACCACATTAGTTCTTAACCACATTAGTAGTTGCATCTTATTGTGAGCTCATACACGACTAACATCTGGAGTCAGAAGACTATGAAAAAGGGTTGAGAAAAAGAGCCACTCTCTGTGTATAACTGGTGTATTCATGTATCTGTTGTCTGCCTCTCATTGGTAACTGTTAGATTGGGGCATCTGGTACATAGTAAGTCAGTTTTGATAGTAAACTGATTATCACCTCCTCATTTTTACCCTCTGGGCAATTAGACTATCAAATTATTCTTTCTAATACCTGGGACTAATCTATAATAAGTGATTTAGGCCATTCAAGTACCTTATCTATTTGTTGCTTGGACTCTATTATGAAATGTCTGCAACAGAAGCTCGAAACATCCATCTACTCCATGTTTAACAGCTTATCCTGATAATGTCATTTATAATCAAAATTCAGATCAGCATATCCTACACCATATGCTCACACTGGGAGCATTTTGTAATGGTGCTTGTGAGATAGGGTTGCCACCTTTTCAAGAACCCAAACCAGACACCCCTATGCCCCAAACACACGTGCAGTCCACTTTCAGTGTCTGTTGGGTGGTGCAGTTCACTATATCTTTATGTGTCCAAGGGGAAAACAATTATCTCTCTTTTGTGGGTACACTTCGTAAACTGCACAAATGACACTCAAACTGGTCACCTGGACACCTGGTACCTGAAAACCAGAATGCCTGGTTGGCAACCCTATTGTAGGAATACTGAAATATCCAATCTACAATTCAGTATTTTTTATAAAGTCAGTTTTCACACTGGAGCAATTACAAATTATAAAACAAATACTCTCAATGTTCTTTTTCCCCATTCTATTAAAAAGACACTATCTTTTGAAAAAAATCTGCATCTTACAATAAAGTGCTGAATATGACCCTTGACCCTGCTCACTGGCTCCTTTTGTTGAAGGGTTGGAGTTTATCTGCAAACAGATACCAGGTTGAATGATTCAGGAATTACCATTCCTATTTCAACTGTTGATCGGTCTATTCAAAATATCTCTGGCTTGACCTCACACAACACTTTCAACCCCAACATGTCCTGAAAAAGCTTTTATCTGATCTTGTGTCCTGTTTTTATCGGAGTGACACTGTCTGGGAGCCCAGTCCTGTAGTGTATCTGTAATCAGCCCAGCTCTGAGAAAGACCTGATAGTGATGTCTGATGTAGACAATTTAAAAGAATGGTGGAACTTTTTTAAGGAGAACAAATAAGAACCTGAAATGAATATGAAGTTTATAGTGTCAAAAAATAATTGCAGTCTCAAGTGAAGGACCCTGATGGGTACATTTTAGTCTTGTATTTTTTAAAAAAGGTCAGAAATATGTAAGCATACTTCAGCATACTGATAGCTTCCACTGAAATGTTTGTTTGCATGGCTTAAAAAAGGTAAAGACAAGAACCTTCAGGCACTGTTGGACACTATGATCTATGGTGTCTACAAGGAAAATGTGAAAACACATCAAAGTTGAAGCTGTCAAAGTGTTCTCCAGACAGGTCTGCAGAGTGGCCTGGTGACAAATAGTTGCAAGGCTGATAGGCTAGCAGCGGTAGTCTGCTAGAGGAGCGTGCAGACAACAGTGTAGACTCTGAAGCCTCTCCCTGTCATCTCCGCAGAGTCAGACAAGCCTCGGACCACGAGAGGAAGGAGGGGGCAGACAACGCGGTGAAAGGAGGAGTGTGTGTGTGGTTATGTGGACTGAAGGGGGGCAGAGAAAGTTTGGAGGAAAACAGGTCGAGTCATAATTGCACGCGTAGGCTGACAACATCTGGAATTACCACTCCTTGGCTCAGAGCCACAGACTTTACGCTGCTGCTTTAAAAATAAAGAAATATATTTTCTTATGTGCTCCTCAAAGCTTCGCCTTAATGGGTTTGGCACCTCAAGCTGGGGCTGATGCTAAATTTGTGTCGTCCTCCTTTCGGAGGGAGAGTGGGCTGAAAATGACACCATTATTTTCGCCAGACTGTTTTCCCTCTGAGAGAGAGAGAGAGAGAGAGAGAGAGAGAGAGAGAGAGAGAGAGAGAGAGGAAGTGGAGGTGAGCTGGTCTGGCCGAACCCTCTAGACTGGAACATAGACACACTCTTCTTTCTTTCTCTTACTCGCTGTCTCCCAGTCTCACTCACTCTCTCTCTCAACACTCCTCTCCAGCCCCCTCTCTCTGCCAGTGCAGGGCCGTGGTCCAGCATCCAGTGGACTGTTCTGGCTTCAGCTCCATGTCCCACCAGTGTTAAATGACTCACTACTCCATAGGGCATTGCATTTATTGATGTGGATCCAAAGCAGTTTACCACTCTTGGAATGGGCTTTGCTTGATTCTGACCCACATCTTTGGGATATGGACTGTATGAAAGTGCCAATTTTTATTTTTTAGATTACCAGACCTTTCACCATTTGAAGATTGTCTCACAAACTTGAGGCTATGAGTGTACACTGTCCACATCTGGGGAGATTTTATAGACACAAGGAATATTTGCCACCTCTGGAATTCTTTGGTCAAACCTATGTTTAATTTATATTTGTGTCTAATTTTAGACCCCAGACTGGTTATTCATTGCTTTGTCACAATGAACCAAAGTCCTGAGGTCAATGCAAGCCACGACACATGGGCTATATCCTTTGGTTAAACAAAAGTCACATGTTCAGATGTAAGAAATATGTAGAATCCATTTGGCCAACCTCACTGAACCAAGCAAGCCATTTTTTAGATGAATGGTTTACTCCATTCCTGGGGATCCAGTCCCCTGCACAGTTTCCATGCCACCATACACCTGATCCATATCAGGTGTCATTATCAACCCCACAGTGAGCTCTGAAACATAAACAGTACAGGGTAGTGAGGCTCTCAGGAGTGGAGTGTGAACCCTGTTTTTGTTTTAGCTGCCTTGTTCAGAAATTAAGATGCTTCGTTTGTCCGTAAAGCATCTTAGTTGTGTATGCTGAGGCAGATATTTGTTGTTTCATAAGCCTGAGCTACGTCTTGATGTAAATAACCCCCTCCCCCACCCCATGTCCCAAAGACCCTTGTGGTTTTGATGTCCATGTTATTGCCAAGCAGCAGTGTGTGGCATCTCTTTCACAGTACTTCCTCCCATAAGCACTCCGCTCTGCCTCTGCAGACATAATAACATGGTCACTCTGTTGTCTAGAGCCATTTACTTGAACCCCTGGTGGCTTCATGGTTAACCACCAAGAATGCCCTCATTCATCTCTCTGTTTAGCACCTTTGTCAGGGTAATGCTACGTTCTTATTGTTTACACTCCACCATAAGAAGGCCCCTTAAATCTGAGGTGACAACACGATTACGATTCAGTAGCAACAACTGTTGACAGAGGAGGTCACAGATCTCTGAGGCCAACGGGTTCAGGTGTAGGAGGTACATCATCAGGCCTCATCAGACTTAATTAAAGGCCTTTTTAAGAGTTTGCATCGGATCAAAAGATGCTGAAAAAATATTGTATATCAGCGAGAAGAAGACATTCAATATAACAGTTAGACAGTGCATCCGGAAAGTATTCACAGTGCTTCACTTTTTGCAAATGTTGTTATGTTACAACTTTATTCCAAAATGGATACATTTTCCCCTCAAAATTCCACACACAATACCCCACAATGACAAAGTGAGAAAAGATTGTTTGAAATATTTGCAAATTTATAAAAAGAATAAAACACAAAAATATAACTTGTACATAAGTATTCACAGCCTTTGCTCAATACATTGTGGAAGCACCACTGGTGGCAATTACAGCCAGCATGACATATCCTTAATGTAATTTTTCTGGTCAGATTACCATTGATTTAGAATATCTCTCAATCTCTTGTCTATATCGTAAATAAGTATTCACAGCCTTTGCTCAATTACAGCCTCAAGTCTTTATGGGTATGATGCTACGAGCTTGGCACACCTGTTTTTGAGAAGTTTCTCCTATTCTCCTTTGCAGAACCTCTCAAGCTCCATCAGTTGGATGTGGAGCATTGTTGTACAGCCATTTTTAGATATCTCCAGAGATATTCAGGTTCATTTGGCAAACTCCAGATGGGCTGTCATGTGCCTTTTACTGAGGAGTGGCTTCCATCTGGCCACTCTATCTCACAGGCCTGATTGGTGGAGTGCTGCAGAAATGGTTGTCCTTCTGGAAGGTTGTCCTCTCTTCACAGAGCAACATTGGAGTTCTATCAGAGTAACCATTAGATTCTTGGTCACCTCCTTGACTAATGCTGTTCTACCACAATCACTCAGTTTGGCCTTTCCTAGATCTGTGTCTCAATCCTGTTTTGGAACTCTAAAGACAATTCCTTAGACATCATGGCTTAGTTTGTACTCTGACGTGCATTGTCTACTATGGGACATTATACAAACAGGGGTGTGTCTTTCCAAATCATGTCCAATCAGCTGAATTTACCACAGGTGTCCAATCAAGCTGTAGAAACATCTGAAGGATGATCAGTGGAAACAAGCTTAGCTAGTGTCAAGACAAAGGCTGTGAATACATATGTACTTGTCATTAATTTTGTGTTTTTATTTTTGAATACATTTGCAAAACATTGAATACATTGAATACATTAAATACAGCTGTAACAAAATGTGCAAAAAGTGAAGTGCTGTGAATACTTTCTAGATTCACTCGATAATGTATAACAAAAATGAAATAATGCAAAGCGTTCAACATGGCATTTGATAGTGTGACCCATCCTCCAATAAAAACAGCCAGTTATCTTACTTTTAACACTGCAAGTGGAGACTGGTGCATGTGATGCATGTGGGGAAACCACACCTCAATATGGAGATCTGTGCAAGTATGGTGGACAGGTCAAAATTCATGGAACTACTGAAAGACTGAAAGAACTATATTTTGTAACTTTGGCATCAGAGGTCTTGGGTTTCTAACATAGAAGGCCTAGGCTCTGTAGGCTCTATCGTAGTAACACCTCTGGGCCCATAGATTGACTTGACTTTTTCCCTGAGGGCTCCAGTGGCTATAGGTCAGCTGTGTTGTTCTGTAAGCTTCACCGAGAACAGAAATAGGCTTGCTGGTCAACTCTTTAAGCACTGTTGCCCACAATGAGCTATTTTTAAACAGTATCCAGTCAAAGTAAGATACAGTTATGTGATTGCTTTGGGAACCACAGAGACATGGCTATTTGCTTACACCGATTGACAATACTGTAAATATTTGGTTTGCTACTGCACATGGTTTCACACGGGCAGTGTGGGTAGGCCTGTCAATCTAGCTTTTTTTCCATGTCTGAGCAGCAGCTCCCAGGCCAAGGCCAGCCTAATACTTTCCGCCACTGGGCATGGCTTTTCCAGGACCCTGGACCAGGACGACTAGCATCTGTTGTGCCGATGTTACCTCATTGCAGACTACTGAGAGCTTCAAAAGAGACAGTCATAATATCAAACCGTCTGTCTGCTTCATCAGTGCCTGTCTGTTAATGCAGTGGTGTGTGTGTGTGTGTGTGGGGGTGGGGGGGGGTCGGGGGGGATGTGTGTGTGAGGATAGGTTAGTGGACTTCAGACTTTCTCATCTGTGCTCTACAAATGCTTACACTTTCCTCTGTCACCTAAGTGTTTCTCATGATCTGCCAGACAAAGTGATTGTTCAGGTGTGTGTTCTGTTTGAGAAATGTAAAGACCCATTTATATGGTATCTACTTATAAAGGTGTTTTTATAAGGTAGAGGGCTGTGGGTTAGTCTAACCATAGATTCAGATTCGGATGCACAGAAGACACAAACTGCCCTGTTTTGCTCACATGTTTTTTTGTGTGGAAGCCAGTTTCTTCCACATAGGAGAAAAGACAGTTCTTTTTTTGGTTATTGCAGGTTAATTTAGATTACTATTTTCAAAGATTCAAAGATGCAGATTTTAGCAGTATTACACAAGAATTGTTATTTCTTGCTCCCTTTACATAACATTTTTGGCACTTTGGGACTAAAAGACACAAGCTGACAGATACAGACCCATCACTGATAGTGAAAGAAGCAAGTGTTGCATTGTCTGCTTCATGAAAGTTACAGTGTGCTGAGCTCAGAAAAGCATGGTAGCTGTTATGGTACAATGCTACTTAATTTTGCTTTTACCAAAAGAACATGTATTTCTTTAAAATGATTGACAGTAATTATTTATAGAAAATAATTAATAATATGTGTATATATATATATATATATATATATATATATATATATATATTCTTTTTTTTTTTTTTCATAATTTTGAATGGGTTGGATAATCTGACCTTGAGTTTCATGCAGCCCTTTGTGAAACATTTGATTTTGGCTATGACAGTTATAGTGTGACAAAAGGGATTTATTCCAAAGGAATGGTGAAGGGCAGGGGGTGTGCTCATTCCAAAAGAGAAAGCTTCTATAGTTATTGAGCAGTTTCATCCTAGAAGTTTGCTTAATGTGGAGGATAAGATTTCAAATAAGCTAATTGACACCTCAATGCAAAAGGTAGGGACTTTATATTCGGGCATCAGATTCAGACAGCAATCACAGGTAAAAGTTCTGATGGAATGGGAAGCAATACCTTCTGTCTTGGGGAAACCAGTTAAAAGTTAAGGTAGGTGGTATAGTGCAGCACTGATAAAGAGAAAGTTGTGGGGTTGAGGATGGAAGTGTGGTAGGGTATCAACACCACTGATAAGTTTTTTTTGTTAGAAAGGATCATCAATAATACTATAAGGTGGTGGCTTGGGGTGCCTCGTTGCCTTAGTAGTATGGCTTGGTTTGGTAGAGAGGTGCTGGAACTACCACAGACAAGCTTAGTTGAGGAATTTAAATGTGCAGAGACAGGTCAAGAAATTATATTTCTAGGGTCAAAAAATTAACTGATTAAAGTAGCAGAACCAGGTGACAAAAGCAGGCAGAAGGTGGAATCCCAGAGAGGCAGTGCTGTCAGTGAGGGCATTGGAGCAAAGGGATATGGTGGGGCAGGTGCAAAATGGGAGGGCAGAACTATGGTCAGGTGATCTGTGGAATGAATTGAGAAATTCCATATTGTCAAAGGTTACAAGTACAGGAAGAGGACGTATGGTATGCAACTGCAGCCTCACAAGCCTCACAAGTAGATAAGGTGGGGAGAACTGAGAGAAATGAAGAGTCACTTGGCAAGAGTTATGGGCATTGGATATTAATCATATCAAGTTTATATTGTGATCTATTCCCAACTTTAAGACCTTAGTCAATGTATAGGTGAAAATCCGGGTTGTAACTTGTGTGTCATTTGGAGTGCAGGAAGCACTCCTGAGGACCTTCTTTGATACAGTGCTGGCATCATCTTTTATGGTGTGGTCTGCTGCGGCAGCAGTATTTCGACAGCAGACAGGAAGAGACTGAACAAACTCAATAAGACGACCAGTTCTGACCTGGGAAGCCGGATCCAGTAGATCCAGCAGGTGGTGAGAGACAGAAGGATGTTAACCAAGCTGATATCCATGCTGCAGAATGATTTCCATCCCATTTATGAGACTCTGGTACCACTGGGCAGCTCTTTCATTGACCAGCTGATTCACCTTAAGTGTGTGAAGGAGCGCTATTGCAGGTCCTTCATTCCTGCTGCTGTTAGACTGTACAACTAGCACTGCTCTCACACTGCTGACACACACACACTTAACTCCACATCCTATTTGATTTTTCCAATACAACGAATGAATATAATGAATTGACCAATAGAAACTTTGAATAACTCAACATAACTTACATTGACTTATACTGAAAGTTAAGAAGTTTTTTTCCATCTCCTGTAAAGAGGAAAGACATTTTAGAAAGACATTTGTCAGATAGCAATGATTTATTGTTTGCTCCTTAGATACTTATACATTTCTTCCATCTTATGGACTTGCATATCATGACTATATTGTGATATACACATGATCTGCTTGCCCATAAGATGTCTAATGTTTAGTGGGACATAAATACACACAAAACTTACCCTATCTAACAATCTTTGGGCTGATCATTGTGTGATGAATTAGCCAATTAGACTTCCAGAGTATATTTACTGCTTTGTCAACATAACATAAGCTCCACCTGCATGCAGGTTCTGACTGATCAGTGAGAGTTACATAAAATAAAATAAAAAAGGACATTGTTTTTTTGTCATTTGAACTAAAGTATTTTGAACAATTTATTGTAAATATCTTTATCTAATAACTACAAATAATTCATCAAAATTAATCAAAAATGCATTTTCAGCTTAAAATATAGATGTTCAATTTTTGACATATAAAGTGCTATTTAGTTTAAAAAAGAAAAGAAATAAAATTAAAATATTTTTTTTTTTTGTAAATGAAAACTGAAAATAACAACACTGCCTCCTATAAATACTTTTCATAAAAGTATAAAAGTCTGTTAAACTACAAAAAAACATCCTGCAAATTTAACCTAAGGTTCTAAAGGTTAAAATGGCATAACAGGTTTTGCAATGACACAAACTCTGTTGTGTGTTTGCAGGAATGCATGATTATTTCAAGAGTGTCTGTGTGTTTATTGTAATTTCTTGACCATAAATCACACAAAAAGTTATTTTGCATGTCATTCAAATGGCCTATTCATATCAAAGTAGGCACTTCTTTGCAACACTGAGCAACAAAAGTCAGTAGCATCTTTGACAATAGTCAGAACTAATTTACTTTAAACAAATCTCTTGGTCAATTTATGAGATATGGTTCAACTTTTTTATAGAAAGATGTCAGACTTCCGATCAGTTTAAGATTTTGGTGCATCACTTATTTCAGTGCCTTTCCCTTTCAATACATGTCTCAAGTGTTTTTATGTCAGTGAGAAAATGGGAGGGATAGCGAGATAGACTAGAAAGAGTGACAGGGTAGGAAAAAAGAAAGTTGAAGGGTGGGAAAATGAGAGAGAAGGAGGGGAAGAGAGAGAGGGAATGAGTGAATGGTGAGAGTGAGAGAATGGGAGGAGGGAGAAGAGAAAGACAGAAAGAGAGAGAGAGAGAGAGAGAGAGAGAGAGAGAGAGAGAGGGGGAATAAACCACCCACCTAAGTGGCGGGCAAAGCAATTGGCAGTCATAAAGCAGAGCGTCTCAGACAGCCTCAGAAACAAGGAGCTCTCAGTGACAAGGTGCAGAGCAGCCTTAAAGGACATTCATTCACATAGCACCACTTGGACTCACACTGCTCCGTACACTCGCATCCTGTGCTGAGTAACAGAATAGTGCTGCCACAAAGACAGAGAAAGCTAGAGAGCGTGACAGCTTCAGGACCGGGAGAGTGAATGGATACTTTCTGCAGCCTCAATGGCCTAGACCCTCTCTGGGTGAGTGATTCATTCAAATCTGTCACAAACATTTGGATGACATGTTTATATATTCATTTTATAGTAATGATTTATTCAGGCTGAGTTATCTCCCATTCTTACATTCTCTATGCAAATCATTCTAGAAGATCATAGCATCATTCTGTGCTTATTTATAGACTAAAATATATGTTCAGTGATCACATGCTCTGTGAATCTTACTGCTTTTATTATTTTTCTTTTTTTTTTTTGCAACCAAGAATATTGCGGATAAACCCATGCATATACTGTAGAGCTGTCTTATATATTTCCATATGTAAAAAATAGATGTTGCATATCAGGGAATCACTATTCCCAATTCTAATATATTGGATATATTTGAAATGTGTATGGAGAATGAATTTGAATATGACTGTGACCTTCAGGGGCTACCTTACTGTGGCACGTCTCTCGTTTATCCAAAAGCATTCTTTTGGTTATCCAATTTATATTACCATAGATTTTGAACGTGTTGCTGCATGGTCCAAAACAGTGGTTGAGCAGATTTAGTCAACATGAATTTGCATCATGACAGAATCACGTCAATGAAGAGACTATTAGATGTGGATTCTGGAAAACAGCACAGTTCAGTATGAACAGAATGGTATGAAAGTGAAATTGTGCATCCAGTAATCACATCAAACACAGATTACTGACTGTTAGGTTAATAGATAATATATAGCATCTATATATGTTTAAGTATAGCAGCATTGACAGTATAGATTAGTTTCAGTACTCTACAGGAGATGGAATGGCACAAAAAACATCATCTAAGCACCAGTATTTCCAGGGTAGTATTGCACCAGTAATGTAAACAAAGTTACCCATTTGGGACAACACGTCCAATATTTCAAACACAACCCTGAGCATCCTCAAGAGTTGAAGAATTGTCCACATCATAGCGCAAAAGTAATGAAGTAGTTGTGGATGTGGATAAAGAGTTCTATTCTCTTGCCCTTGTGGACAAAAAGAGCTCAACTATGACCAGTGTGGTTTTGTTATCTTATAATTTGAGAAAACAATAGGTTAGAAAGGGTGACGAATCCTCCACAATCAACATTCAAACTCAGACAGCCATGAACAGTCCACTTGTACTTGTACATACAGATAATGTGCTTAAAAACGTCATTAGAAGTCTAGAACAAAACAATGCAATGGCCAAAAAAGTAATGGAAACCATAAGAGCACCTCTTTTATGATGGTATGTGATGATAGAAGGAAGCTTTCTCCTTCACCAGTCCCCAACCGGTTCTTTCTCGTTATCTTCCAGGACTGGAACCAGACATGGTACACACACACCCCTGAGCTGAGTGACTGCTTCCAGCACACGGTGCTGGTGTGGGCCCCCTGCATCTACCTGTGGGTCTGCTCACCATTCTACTGCCTACATCTGTACTGCCATGGCAGTGGCCGGCTGTCCCTCTCGTTACTCTGCAGTGCCAAGCTGGTGAGCCATCAAACATTAACATTTGCATTCATGTGTTTGGCAGATGCTCTTATCCAGAGAGAATTGCAATTGTAGGTGAATGTAGCATTACACTCACAGCACACTGTGCCAGCATTCTCCAACAAACACATGATAATAGTACTACTGCTCCTAATGGTGCTGATGAGCCAATATGAACTGGGAATGTTGGGTTTGTGTGCGATTATGAATCTTACAAAATGGCTCTTATTGGTGTAGCAGTGGCACTAAACCAGGACAATATGTACATCTAGGTGTTTTTTTTCCATGTTTGAACACACCTCTCATACCATTGAGAGTAATCCATTAATTACCATGTTAAAATTGATTAGAGGATGTGTTATAGGGCAGTGTAGGGCATGGGCAGTTCAGCACCAGGGAAAGTCTGGAAAACATTGAACTACTATCTGAAGGCTTAACCTTGTACAAGTGCATTGAGGCTTCCAGCAACTTTGCTCTGAGACCAGTTTAAGGCTTTAGAAGGAGAGTGGAGGTTGAGATTTGGGAAGAGAGCCCAGCACCGCAAGAGCCTGTGGGTGAGGGTAGCATACTGGTGCTTGTTTGAGTTCGCTGAGAAGTGACACACTGATTTTCGCTTTGCCACCATCAAATCCGTTTGCTCTATGTGTACACAGTTGTGAGCGAGTGTTTTTTTTTTGGTTGGGATTCTAGAATTCTCAGTGCATTTCTAGAATGTGATTGTTTGCTCTTGTTAGAAGGAACTGGATGGCATTGTTACATCATAATAGGCAGGTTTTATAACACTCATGTTCATGATGTTATCGTTAAATCATAATAAGAAAGTCCTATAACACCCTGTGAATGATACCATTGATATACAGTATAATGATAAGGATGTTCCATGACACTCCACTCTTCCAGCTCTTCTCTAAAATGAAGCCTACAGTATATTTCTACATGTGGTAACACCGTAACACCAGAGCCAAAACATTTTACTCAAAATGACATATTTTGTTTCATGTCCAAAGCCATGTTCTCACCCTTTTGGCAACAAGTCTAAATAAAGTACTCAAATGAAGACGTTCAACTGATTTCCAGGGCTGGAAATTAGTTGTTATATATTAAATAAATGTTGTTACATAAACGTTTGCACAAAATATGCTTTTGGTTTACAGGACATTTACACTTTTACAGTTCCCTATTAGGGCTCATAGCCTCACAAAGGGTTAAGAGATGTGGCCTCCCACAAAGGCCATCATACCTTATCGTAATGCATAACTCTACATGTGTGGTACAGCCATTGACTGAAGACATTTCCGGAAACATGACTCAGGCAAGTTCGCACCCAGGTTTGATTTCCGTTCTTGACTGTCCTCCCACAGTTACTGGGGTTCTTCTTGGCATCATTTGGCTTTGTGGAATTCTTCTACATCCTGTTGGAGCGGAACCAAGAGATTCATCGCCACCTCGTCTTTCTCTTAAGCCCTGTCATGCGCAGCCTCACTGTGGTAATGTATAATTTATTACAGCATTATAGTAACAGTCTAAACATACCATCCAATAAACCTGATATTACAGTATAATACAGTAACTATTTTCACTTTCACCAAACCTTGTGTTTCCAAAACGTCAGCTTTACTGGAGAAGGAGAAAACACCTTCTCTTTCAAGATTTTAGTAATTTTGGAATTTCTATTCATTATGAAATTGTAACACAATGTAAAGAACAACTAAAAATGGAGATACAAGGATTTTGCAGGACAGTGATGAGATACATTCAAATGTCACTTTATAAGAAACGTTTTGTAGTCCTGACTCTATTTTAATGTAAACCTTCTAAAGAATAAAATATGAACTTAAGCAAATAAACATTTTTTTATGAAAGTGAGAAATGTGAATGTGCAGAAATGTGTTTGTAGAGGATGCACAATTATCCCTTCAAAATTCAACCAAATGTTATTTGACTAAGGGTGCCCAAACTTTTGCATTAGACTGTCTGTTGGTGTAGTGGGCAGGGTACTGGGTGTTTTCAACACAGTGCAGTATAGTGGAGTGTTTGGTTACATCTCTGTTGGTGGAGGCACTAGGTTACTGCCACCATATATTTTCCACCATACAATGCTGAAGCAAGTGATTATAAGGAATGCTTTTTGTTAACTCAAGTCAAAAGTTCTCTACTTCTGCATCTCAGTTTGGTCAACAATACATATTGAATTGAGACTCAAAACATTACTAAATAAGCTGCACCTGATTTTTTTGTTGTTCCCCTTTGTTTACTGTTTATTTCCATCTGCATGTTAAGAGCCTCCTATAACACAGCAAAGGCCTTTCTGTTCTCAGACTCCTGACAATTAGACAGTTGTTCCACTCTAGAGCTGTGGAGCCACATACAAAAGAATTTGTGTTTTTTTATATGTAATTTTACACATATAGGGAGGCACAACAGTCTGTCTGGTGCTCATCGAGTGTGAGGAGATCAAATCCTTACTAGGGATCAGCACTCTACTATCAAAATCCTTCCAATCCTGTGACATCATGTGACATGGGTAGTTGTAACATATAGATGGGAATAAACAGTAAACAATTTGAGGAGGAAGCCACAGAGTAAACATTCATTTATTGTTGTAAGTTGACCTGAATTCAGTAACTTTTCTATGCATTTTTATGTTTACATACATAAAGAGAGCAGGCTACACCCCACAAGTCTCAAGACACAAGTCTTTTTCATGTGCTCAATCCACCAAAACAACGAATTGGGAAAAAGGTGTTGGACAGCACTTGATCTGAGAGCTGAAATGTGTTTATCTGTAAGTACAATAAACACATTGAGGATTAGCGAAGTTGAAGTGCCGTCTAATACTTTTTTACTTACTGGCCACAAGCTACCATGCTAGTAATCATATATAACCACAGAATACTATACACTATACTATACTGTTGTGTCATAGCCAATCCAGAGTTTCCCTAACATTAAGTGTATTTTATAATTATGTGTATTTTATAATTATATATTTATCTGGCCACAGGTGGCATTAAAACATATGAGCTTGAGGGTGTGGAGGTAAACAATGTGGGGACACAGCAGCCCACATAGTAACACACAATACCACAACTCTTCCCTGCCCATTTGCATCCTGCAGAGACAAACTTCTACCTAGACTCTCACTCTATCTGTGGTCTCCCCAGACACCTATGTCAACACCGGCCTGAGTTTAAGGAAAATCACTGAAAGAGTTAAACAGGCTGCTCTTGTCCCCAAATACCCTCTCAGATCATAATCTTAGTTAAACCAATGGTAAAATAAATGGTAGTCAGAGCAAAACCATGCTCAAGGATATGGGTCAGAAGAACTTGCTTGCCAGTCAGGTCATTTATTAACTGTGGGCATAAATATTGCTGTTAAAACTTTGAAAATACTTCCTTTGTGCCCTTCCCACCCTTCTTTACCACCTATGGTTTTTCCTTGCGTAATATCTTGGCTTATGTAATCAAGAGGTCAGTCAGGCTTAAAGCAACAACAACCACACAGTTCAACCAAAACCGAAGTGAAGTGTTTATCTCCCTCTCCATTCAGCCACCAAGTGGGAATCTATGAGCAACAGCTGCTCTTCCATGGTGAGCTGGGTTCAGCCTCCTGTGTCAGATTCCCAGCCTTAAACCCTACAGGCAAAACAAAACCCCAAAACTTCGTAGAATCATAGTTGCTAGACCAGCTTCCACTACGCAGCATTTCCTGTCCCTTCTTACCATAAACTGGTCTGCTGGTTCATCTCCAGCTATATTTCAGACCTAAATCATGCAGATTTACTTAGCATTTCCCCTGTATGATTACTAGGTGGGCACTCTAGTCTCAGGCTTAACTGATGCTTTGGCTTCATCCCACGCTCCAAAAGATGAGCCATTACTTCCCATCGGAATGCTGCTGCAGAGTGAAAATAACACACTTGCACCATATTTGAACAGGGTGTATTTTGTATCCAGGTATTGAGAAGGCCATTGAGAAGATCAAGCAATTAGAAGATTTCCTGAAACATCTTAATTTGTAACTTTGAGGTTAGGTCAAGGGCTTATGGTTTGGTTTTGGAGGAGGCATCATTAGGAAAAGTGCTGATCTTTGACAGTCTAGGAGGCCTCACATTACGTAATCTGATGGTGTTTTCCGCTGCCTAGGAGATGCAATGACAAATGATGTCTCCTCTAAAATTAGAGAGAGAGCCAGCTTGGTATAGGATAAGAGACAACCAAACAGCAGTCTGGTTTGTTGAGATGGAGAGTGTGGGGTGCTTTTTGGACAGAGAAAAGAAAAGGCAATTAAGCGAAGTTCCAAATCAATGAAGGCGCATGTTGTAGATGTGCTTTATTAAGGAGGAAGCAGCTTTTCACGAAGCAGCTGCTGTGGTAGAAGGGGAAATCCCAGTATAAACCAATGCATGACTGGCCTAGCAAAAATACAGACTGCAGTTTATTTACATGAGGAATTGCTCATAATAAAGGTACATGCACAACCAAGGGCTATACACAGTTTTAAACCAAAAAGTACCAGAGCTCGACAGAAGTGGTCTTCCCTTTGCTAAACATTTTTTATTTTCTGTTTCACACTGAATGTTCAACAAGAAAAGAAATGGACAAAGTATGATACTTCTATACCTGAGTAAAAATAGAAATACTGAAAAAAATGACCAATTAAATCAAATCATACATTGTGTTTGATTAAGTATAAAACGTTCTTCCATGTGAATACTTCCAAAAGTGTTTTAGTTGTGGTAGATTTTGTATAATACAATTTTTAGAAAGTTACTACTAATAACTAATACTAATGACAATAACAATAACAGAAAAAAATATCATTGGTTCCACAGTCGAGCCTGAAGCAGCTTAGCCCCACCCATTCATGTTGGAAGTTATGAGGAATGTTTCAGCTTAAACTGCTTTTGGAATAAAGCACAATACAGAACAGACCAATCAAATGTCATTTACATATGTCATCTGTTTTAAATGTCATTTAAAGAGCTAATGGGTTGTAGAAAAATTGTCAGGAAGAAAAATTAATTATGTTTTTGTGCATAAACCCACACATATATTATTTGAAAGAAAAAAAAAATATAGGCCCTTCATGTGAAGATATGTAAAGGTTTTAAATAAACAAAAAGTAGGAGGTGTGATTTGTGTTGTCACAAAACGGAAGGATTAACTGATGTCATTTTTAATCAGTAATTGTGTTTGAATGTTTGGTGTGGGTTGTGTCACTAATCAACAGTGGTGTGTTTGTCAGGTGTTGGCAGTGTGTATAATTCAGTGGGAACGAGTGCGGGGCTGCCGCTCCTCTGTGGTGCTCTTTCTCTACTGGCTGCTGGGCGTGGTATGCTCTCTAGTGCCCCTCAGGGCCAAGATTCAGCTGGCCATCGAACAGGTGAGAGAAATGACACTGACCACAAGCCCCCAATCTGGGGCACCCTTTTCACATTGCTGTTCTAAAACACTGCAACACACACACACACACACACACACACACACACGCACATTCACAAAGTCACACTCACAAACCTACAGTGCCTATAAAAAGTATTGACCTGGTTGCATTTTTCCCGTTTTATTGCTTTTAAAAATAGAATCATGGTCAGTAATTCAACAAATTATTCAACAAATTGATTGACGTAATTCAACAGTAACCAAAAATAAAAACAACATAAGTCGGGGGATGGATACAAAAAACATTCCAAGTCACTGAACATCTGCTGGAGTTCAATTAAATACATTATTAAGAAATGGAAATCTGCTTAGAGCAGGCCATCCTCACAAACTGAAGCTGCGACAGAAATGGATCCTTACATTTTAGGGCACTAATGAATATGTCAGTAATTTTCCTCTGAGTGCCTGAATCGTAAAGTGGAATTCAAATGTGATTTTGACAGCATTGGCAATTTATAGTAAACAACATAACTCAGTACATGAGTTGAATATAGATCAGAATGCAAATCTGAGTCTTGTTATTAAGAAACACAGTGGAATGAATGGAGCTGATGACATTTACTCATATAACCACTAAACCAGTGATAGTTATGAGCCACTGGATGTTGTGAAGTTCAGATGTTTTCTCTTGTTAGATTAGTTCATTCACATGAGGCTTTTGTTTATAAGCGACATAATCAAGGATTCTGTGTGTGTGTACAGAGCTTAAACACAGATCAGACCAGTGCTAACAGGCATTACTGATGAGGAAGTGTCCAAATTCAGCATTACTTCTACACTACTTAGTGAGCTAAATGGTCTATTCCTATATAGTGCAATATTAATGAGGAACCTAATACAATACTATTGAGGGATCCATTTTGCTCACAGCCTGAGTGAAGAAGACTAGTGAAGGAGAGTTTTGTTTTATGGCATGAGTTGCCATTTATATCGTTGACCAATAGAAATGCTTCAAAATAACTTTAAAATAAATAAATAAAATTGTTTTTCACTGAATTCCATTGACAGTTAAGGTTTGTTCCTTCTTCTGTAAAGGTGTCATTTTAGAAAAAAAGGTTGCCAGCACTCAGACACACACACACACACACACACACACACAAAAATGTACACATAAGCCCACAAAAAACTCCCACCCAAACACACTGATCCATATGCACAAATACACACAAACACACATTGCTCAGAGCATTTTTGTGGGAGCTATTTTTAAGGCCACTGTTAGCTTGCCCCACTGAATGTGTTATGGTATGTCATGTAAATATACGGACTACAGCAGAGTACATTAAAGTGCTAGTGTGAAAATTTGCCAGCATATGCTAGATTTGTCAGCATATGCCAACATACATACATTTATATAGTCTGTTTACAACAAATTTACTATCACAGGACAACATGACCCCAGTATCAAATCTGCACTTTTAAAATGAGCAGCCTGTTTTTGACCATGTCAAAATTACCTCTTTTCAGATATTGTGTGCTTCCAAAATGGTCAGCCATGGTCCAATGAAAATATCTCGATAAAGCTCTGATTGCTTTATAAACCTTAGCTTGCAGTTTGAGGCCTGCAACCCTCATATCCAAAAAAACTAGGTCAAAAGTTATATTGGTAGGATAGATAAGCAATTTTTTCTTCACTTGCTAAATGTTGACTTTCTGCTTGGATAAGAAGGGAAAAAAGAGGCAGACAGTTTGACTGACCTATATTTTGTGACCACTCAAACCAAGGCTGACACTGTTTTGTTTTGTGGTGGGGGGAAGAATATAGCCTGAATCTTGGCACAAAACTTGGCCCAGGCGGATGTTTACTATGGGTTTGTTGTTTCACACATGCTTTGCCCTGTTGCTGTAAGCAGAGCGTCACCCAAAACTTGGTGCAACCTTATGACTGGAAGGTAAACTTAGTAAACCCAGTGTTGTGTTTATGATCACATATGAACGGCATATGGAGCTGGCAAATAGTATCGTTTTTGGCTCCTCTGCCACTGGCTCCCAGAACCACAATCTATGCATTTCCAGAACCTTGCGTGACTCTTAAGTGTTTACTATTCTTTTCATGCGTAATTCATTTATATAAAGAAGACCATTAAAGACTCTGGTTTTCACCATGATTTGTCTTAACTGTTCAAAATAAGCTTTATGGTGCCATTAATGCCAGTGCACACCCATTGGCCTCTGCCACAGAGAGGCCTCATAGTCTGGAGAGACAGCTGTAGGCAACTGCACACTCATATGACATAAAGGTACCAATTTTACAGTTTTATGTCTTTCTATGAATTCTCAGTCTGGGGTCTGGCATCAGTAAACAATCAGTAAATATCAATAGTTAGGTACACTTCACACCAAAAACTGAAAGCAACACTAACTCGAAATTAGTGAAATAAGAACAGACCCTTTTAGTGGAGAACTGCCTTTCTGCAGATTTCTCCTCCAACATAACTAATCAAGGATTTCATCTGGATTAATTAGATAGATGTGTAGGGGTCAGTTATGGTTAGAGCTAAGATCTGCTGGATGGTAGACCTCAAGAAGATGCCCACTGTGTTATTGTGTCAGAAATGAAGCAAACTGCCTTTCTCTTAAACTGATGGAACATCATGAATTATCTGAACCCTTCATTAGTTTGTTCCTGATTAGTCCCCTGCAGAATTTCACTGAAGCTCTAATCAGAGCCAGATGCTGAATGCTGTATGCATTGAATGTGTTAAATTAGGAGTGGTCAGTTTACTGGAATATCAAAAATACCCTGGAGTACAGATAAACTAGAGTACAAACGTCTGATGACATATCGATATTCTACACCAGGGATCATCAACTCTGCTTCTGAAGAGCTAACTCCTTGCAGGTTTCAACTACAACAAAATCTAACAGACCACATTCAGCCAAAAAAGAACTTCTGAAGGTATCCATTTTTTTGGATGAGATTAGGATTGAATATAAAGTCTTCAAGAAGGTAGTTCTTCATGATCAGTGTTAGTGACCCCTGTTCCACACTGTAGGTCCAAATGTTAGTCAATAACTATTGTATTGTCCTGGTAGAGTAGAAAATATCACCAATAGAATAGAACCCTCTGGAACAAATAAACATGAATCTGTTGGCACCATGCTTAATTACAGGCATGGACTAAAGGGGTATAAAGCCCCCCAGTATTGAGCTCTGGGGCAGTGGAAATGAGTTCTCTGGAATTGCGATGCTCCAATCAATACTGTTGAGAAGAGGAGGGATAGTAATCATCAACAACAGTTACTAGCAAAAATTGATTTTTCAATAGGGTCTTTTTAATACCCTTGATTTTGATAGAAAAAAATGAATGAGCTGATGTCTGAATACTTTTGTCCATATAGTGCACGTAACAAATCTAGCTTTAAATAAGATTTAAATTAGATGTCAGTAAACATGTTATGCGTTGCTGTGTTGACAAGTTGACTTTGTTTTGAACTATATTTTTTAGCTTAATAATTGAATATTTGTTTGTGCATATCTCCTTGTGATTCTTGAGATCAGTTTATAGACTGTAAACACTGCCGTTTGGGAAGTATGTGGCTGCACAGTGAAAAAAAAATGAAACCTTACCATTATGGGAAGTCCCAAACTGTAACTACAGAGTAGAGTTTGCTGGTCTGTGTCACTGTGTGGGTCTCTCTTTCTTTCCCTTCATTAACTACTTACTTCTAAATCTGTTTTATTTCTGTTTCAGGGTCTCTCTCCAGATATCGTCCATTACTTGGCTTTTTTCTCATATTTCGCCCTCCAGCTGGCCCAACTCTTCCTCAGCTGTTTTGCAGACCAGGCACCTCCAGGCAAAGTGGCCCTCAAGGTAGGAGAACTTATCTGCACAAACCACACTGAATCACCAAGTTGTTTACTTAGTTCCTCAGTGGAAAGCCTAACCCCACCAGCAGAGAAAGCGAGAATCTACAACGGCCACTTGCCTATGGTACCTTGTGATTAGCGAAACCCCATAATTGGTTGAAGGACATGTTTTGAAAAGTCTGATTTTGACTCATCCTAAACGGCTGCTCATCTTCGGAATGAGGCCCTCCTGCCTTGATAATGATATCTGCCCATTTTAAACTCAAGACTGTGACTCAGAGGGCCCGTTCTCTGGGTATTTAGCACGCAAAATACAGCCGCGAGCAACACACAACTTTAAATGAATGAGGAGAGTTCCAATCTAGATCTCTGGATGCCCAAATTTCATGTCTTCTCAGGAGGCTGTGACAAATAGCATTTTACTGCTCCATATGAAAACAAGAAAACAGCCTCAGAGAGAAAGTCCTGTGTGAAGAGGAGGGTGTGTGTGTGTGTGTGTGTGTGTGTATGTGATGAAGATGTAGCCACAGACGTGGTTGCCACACCCCATGATCCTCTCCTGGCTCAGTCACTTCCTGGGCAGAGTTATTCATGGCATCCCGTAGAGTGAGACCTCCGGTGAAGAGGCGGGAGAGCGTGCATAATATGTGTGTGAGTGTTTGGTTGTGTTTGGGTGGATGGGTAAGGGGGCAGAGCTGAGGTCAGCTGTGGGTGGAAATGTGTTGTAACAGAGCCACGCTGGGCACACACACACACAAATACAAACACACACAGCAGAAGCAGCAGCAGCAGCACTCTCACTTACTCACACACTCTCACTGATTTTCTGTTTACTCTCAGTGCAGTGTGGCCAAATGCATTTTCTTGCAGCCTGTCTCACCCATCCCAAAAAGCAGTGATCTAAATGTCTCCTGTGTAGAAAAAAAGCTGTCTTCTTTCTCGATAACAGAAATCCTGTTTAATGAATTGAGCAGTAATTTGTTTTGCTTTGACAAACAAGTGGGAGTTTGATCCTTACTTCTGTTCTCTTTCAGAATGCATGCCCCGTTCAAGACGCATCGTTTCTGTCAAAACTCCTATTCTGGTGGTTCAGAGGGTAGGCCAGATAACCATCATTTGTACTTTTCATTGCTTGTACTTATCATATTGTGATATTTTCTGCTGTCATATATTCTGGCTAGTTGTGGATATAATCAGTGCTTAAGAACACTGAATAATGTCATTTTTCCATATAAAGACTCCAATTAGTCCTTTATATGTCAAAGTATCATATAAAAATCATGTATCATAGAAATATTGTGTATTGTTAAATACTGTGATGTAATATTTTTTTACCATATCCTACATCCTACCCTTATGCTAAATATGCCCATATGTGTGACTGCATACCCATGTTTCCCTCATAATGACTAACTTTCATGTTTTCATGGTTTTATGATAGTTAACAAAGGCTGTGACCAAAATAGATCCATTGCTGATGAGGAAGTGTCTGAATTCATCAGTGTTTCTATCCCTGCTTAGTAAACTAAATAGTCTACCCCTATAAAACATAACACTAATAAGGGAATCTGAGTTCATTTCAGTCACAGCCAAAAACTTTATAAAGAGTTTAAACTTTAAACTCTTTAATCTTAGAACCACAGCTGGGATAGTGAAATGGTTAACAATATTACCCACCATGCAGGGAACATTCTATCGAAATGCTAGCATTTATAGGCAAACTGTACTTTTTCATTGCTTGTAGTTAGATATAAGGTTGGAATGTTCATCTTCAGGAAGGTAGATCTCTTGGCTGGTCCAAACATCTGCTACACGTCTGTATGTTAAGACTAAGTCAGGTAGTTTTGCATTGTGGTTGTTGAAGTAAAATGAATAAAAACATAATATATATAATGGCTGTAATTAGAGAGTATAATTGCACCACATTCCCATGTTTTTACATTTCTTCATGCAGGTTGTTTTGTCAGCTTGTCTTGAGTCCTGGTCTTTATTGAATTTGTCTACCTTAATACCTTTGTTGTCCCTTTGGGATGCACAAACCTGTATAGTACCCTTTTATAGTACCTTTATAGTACCTAATGTTTGAGCAATTCATAATATTTACTGGATAATACATTCATAATACTTACTTGTGTCTGTATTCAACAGGCTGGTTCTTAAGGGCTACCGCACCCCTCTGCAGGCAGAAGATTTGTGGAGTTTGAGAGAGGAGGACACATCGGACAAAATCATCTCAGATCTGGAAGAGGAATGGATGGCAGAACGCACCAAACTCCAACAGTACGAAATTTCCCAGTGCTATATTGGAGCTCACTAATAATACTCTGACCAAACTTTCTAACAGCATGCAACATAACTTCTTAAATATTTACACTTCAGTCTATAATGTCCAGTTCACTGCCATTCTGCCTGTGTGGTGACCTTAACCTTTACTGTAATTAATGAAAGGCAGGCCTACGGCTGTGAATTGACACAGTAAATTTACGTTTCTCTTTTTCTTGGACACAGAAAATTACATGCTTACACAGCTCTAGATTGGTGCAACCATCTAACTCACTACAAATCATAGGTTCAAATCCAATCAACACCATAGCTCTCCATGGTTAAGTGTCTGAACATAGGAAGGCCTCCTCCCATTCTGATGGAAATAATCAGTGAACAAAATATTGTTTAACATAAAATTTAAGCACATTTACTAATATAATATGTATTTTTGACCAAACTGAAATGCAGAAGTAAAAAGGTGAATTAGGAAAAGTTAATTTGGCCTGACTTCAAATATTTTACATTGTTTACACGTCTAAAGTTACTTAAAGCAATTTTGCTATGCAGTCTTTTTCATTATTTACATGTAATTTTGTACTATTTCCATTATTTTCACATTTACAAAGCTTTTCTTTATGTTTCAAGATTTAGAAATGACAAAACACAGGAAAAAGTAAAAGATTGTTCTTGTTTCTACAGAACAAGACTGTAATAAAATACATTGTCTTCGACTTATAAACACAGATGGCCTTTCTGGCCTTCATCAGTGCTGGGCTGAGAAATGTTATAGCCAGCTGACTACAAGCTGTAGCGCGACATGTAGGCACATGTGAATTTAAACTCAGACTTAATGTTTCTGTGGTTGCCTTTGTTGCTTTGACTTGGATAATCAAAGCAGTCAAATGGCCATCTGAGCAATAGCCACAACAAGGACTTTGGCCTGAAACGGGTCAAACATGGTCATTGTCGAGACGGCCAAGGCTTGTGTCAATTTATTGGCTTGTTAACACATTTTGACTTTGAAGACACATCGTAGCATTAAGTCTGCTGGATCTACCGTTAAGGCCTCATCTGTCGGTGATCACGTGCTTTTTTTATGATTTGTGGAAACCCATCTCACATTGTGGTGCAGCATCTTTATATGTAACTGTGCTTTTAATTAAGTGTTTGAAAGACACAGAGATGGTCATATAGGCTACAATGTTTGTTAGCCCTTAGAAGTTATTCTAGTTTTTATTATGTTAAGTTTGTTTTACATTCAACTGATAATACATTAGCTTAATTTTATCCCATAATATCACAGTTGATTAAATATTTACAGGGTAAATTACATTGACAATCAGTTTGCTAGATTGGATCTGTAATTCCTTTTTTTAATGACATATTTTTGAATATATAATGTTTCATATCTACTTACCCTAATTAAGGTGTTATTTATTCTTTGGAGTATGCTTTCCATAGAATGCTGTTGCATTGCTTCAGTGAGCTGCAGTGTAAAATCTGTGTACAATTACAACTGGGACTTTTAAGCAATAACACAGATTTTTTAAATTCCTTTTTTATTCCAAAATTAGACAGGAGACCTATTTGAACAGCAGTGTGGCATTGGGGTCTCGTTTGCCAGATCAGGCCCAACTCCTGAGGAAGCTACAAACAGAGCAGAGCTCTGGTTTCTGCCTGTTACGGACACTGGCACGAAACTTTGGGCCCTGCTTCTTGTCTGGGACACTGTGCCTTATAGTCCATGATGCCTTCATGTTCGCCATCCCACAGGTCCTCAGGTAAGGTGGTCAGAATACTAATTTTGGTGTCCTGCTGCTTCTTTTCAGTCAGTGATCCTTGATTTGATGTACCATGATAAATGTTCATGTTTTTTAGATTAGTGAAAGATATGTTTTTCTGTAACTGTGATTAGATAATGATCAGACCACATTTTATTAGTAATTATGCCAAAGTCCAGGTAATTCTACAGGGTTAACTTACTTTTTCTCACCTGCACTGTGGATGTTTTATTCCTCTGCTCAATAAAACACAATGACAGTACAACTGTTTAGTTTCATTAGTTAGTTTGATTGTTTCTATGATTGTGATTAGATAATGATCAGACTACCTTTTAGTATTTGTTAATGCAGAACCCAAAGAGTTTTGGGTATTTATTATATGATAAAAACAATTTGCCCATAAGATGAGGACAAAAGTTGAATGTGTTCATTGTAAAAAATATTGTGAAGACCATGAACTTTGGCCAGTTCATATGTATCCCTGGAGAAAAACAAAAGGGCTGAAGGCCAGTGTATTAAAAGTCTCATTAAATAAACACAGACTCTGAAACAAACCACATCCCAAGTGTTGAAAGAACACCCCACAGAGGCCTTCCAAGTGTTTTTCAGGGCACACTGTACGGTTCATGATATCTCTGCAAAACAGGGAGATGCAGTTAGCAGCAGGTGTAAGGTTAGGCAAGCCATACATCACGTTGTTTATGCCCACAATTATGGCTTAGTGTCTGAAAGCTGGTGAGGACAGTTGACCACAGCGCCGTGCCCGGTGTAGACGAGTCAGCCCCGAGGCAGCTTGAAGCAGAACCACTGAGGTTGTGGTTGAGATGTGACCACAGTATGAGAATGGCTAGCCAAGTACAAGGTCAACACAGGCACCAGGGAGCTGCCTTAGTAGATGGTGCCACTTTGACACCAGCCTTGCGGTTTGTGCCCTAAAACGATAGTGTTTGGAATTTTAGGTAAAGTGCGCTGACCCTGAATCAGCTGTGTCTATCCACATCCCAAAGTCTGTGTATGTGTGGTCGGCCAAGTTTAATCCCATTGACCTACTGTACTGGGTGGTGGTGGTGTCAGATGTCAACACAGGGAAGGTCTTAGTGGGAACAGTTCAACTGAGCAAAGCTTTTTTGGAGTAAAAGGAACTGATATAAATCCTGGCATTTTCCTCCAACCGTTCTGCAGAGTTGCTTTTTGAGTGCCAAACTTTAGCTTTGCCAAAGTCTTTTTTTCCACACACACACACAAAAAAAATCAACAATCATTCTACTGTTCTTCATTTTCAAGATATGTGTTGTAGGAAAGCAGCACGTACCGTCTGCAGCAGAAGTACCATGCACTGCTTCTGCTACTACTGCTTGACATGTGCTCCAGTCTGATTTTCTCTCAAGGAAAGGTCATAGCCAAGTACTAGATCTGCCCCATTACCAAACCACAGAGTTGAGAATTATTTTGGAAGTCATAATATTATATAAGACATAATATACCTCAGAGCCCCAGTTTGGAGCTGCCAGAACAGCACCACAGTGGCCCCAGTATGCCCTCTGGGTTTGCGAATGGAGATCAATCACACTCATAATGTGTCATTTCTTGTCTTTCCTTTCTTCTCTTAGTCTGCTGTTAGGCTTCATGAGTGAGGATGATGCACCACTTTGGAAAGGATATTTCTATGCCTCGCTCATGTTCCTCCTCTCGTGCCTGCAGTCCCTTTTCAACCACCAGTACATGTACAGCTGCTTTACTGTGGGAATGAGGGTCAAGACTGCTGTCATGGGACTTGTCTACAGAAAGGTCTGTTTTTTGGGACAGTGTCCATTAGTGACATAGTTAACTCACATCTCAAACTCAAAGCAGAAATATGAGAAGCAATTCACTCACTGGTTAAATCACCACCTAAAAGTAAAAGAACCAGGTATATGTCCAGTTACAACTTTAGATTTCCAGGGATTTTCCTACATTTACTCCTATATTTTATTTGTCCTTTTAGACGCACGTAGGTTTGTGCAGGATTATGTACTAAAATAGTCATTATTCATTCATGAACTGAAAATTTCTCTTTATGTCTTAGATTTAAGCAAGCTGTTTTTGTTACTGTACCTTTAAGTGATCGCTGCCCTGGGAGTCCCAGAGAGCACAATTGGCCTTCCTGCCTTTGGGTGGATGGGAGGGCGGATGTTCCCTCTCTCTCCCTCCAATCACTAGTTAGTTAATCAAAAAATACTGGCATCTCAAAATGTGCTGAACATTATGGGTTTGGAGGAATCATATACTAGCCTTCAACTTCTCAACACTGATAGCACCAAGGGGGAGTCCTAGCTCTTGGGTGGGAATATCATATGACTGAAATATGGATAAAATTGAAAAAGAAATCATTCCAGGGTGAAACAGTTATTTTAAGTTCGGGGTGAGTGGACAGACGTAAACTGTTATATTGAATAGCACGTATAATTGGCATTTTAAACAGTTTAGGTTTCATATTTGAATCATATAAATATAAATATAAATCATATAAATATAAATAAATAATAAATAAATAAATTAGAGAGTTGTGGGACATTAATCATACATAAAAATTAAAACAAAACTTTAAAATTTTAAATTATTTTTTCATTGTCTATTTTTTTGTGATACAGGCCCTTTAAAATAAATCTATAAATATTATATTTTCATTTCTTAGTTTGTGTCCTAAATGTTGACTGTTCAACCATTTGTGCATTTCTTTTTTTTGTAGTCTCTGGTGATAAACAGTGCAGCACGCAGGACGTGCACAGTAGGAGAGATTGTGAATCTAGTCTCCGCTGACACACAGAAGCTTATGGATTTTGTTGTGTACTTTAACGCTGTGTGGCTCGCCCCCATTGAGATTGCCCTCTGCCTCTTCTTCCTGTGGCAGGTGAGGTTGCCATTATTATACACAACTTGGGACAATACCAATGTTCCAGGCATTATTAGCACTTGTTTTCCGATACTGGTGCTAATTCTGATTAGATTTATTACAGGATTGGACCATGTTCATCTCAGTACCCATACCCATCCCTACACCCTCTCTAGAGAACACTTTAACCCTGCTTGTTTTGAAATCCCTGTCCTGTTCCCATTTCAGCACCTAGGCCCATCTGCTCTGGCTGGCATTGCCACAGTGATTCTCATCTTCCCTTTGAATGGATTTATTGCCAAGAAGAGGAGCAAACTACAGGTATTGTAACATGTTTGTATGAACATGTAAGAACATTTGTTGGTTTGGCAAAAACAGTAGAATTTGCATTTTGCCAGTCTGATCTTCATTGTAGTCCACAGTTTCGTAAGTGCCCTTGAAGACTATGGGTCAGTCCTCAACCTTCAGAGCTGGTTTAGATAGTGGGTGTGTGGGTTGAATTTGAGTTTCCCTCATTCCTTTGATGTCCATGTGTCCATGGCACTTCAGCCGGAAAACAACCATGCTAAAACAAATGGCAATAAAAGTTAGATTTTTTTTTTATTTCTCTTTTGAAAACAACAGATGCTTGGCCTTCAGGCTGCTTTGGTTGCAACCTTGGCTTATATCTGTGTCTCCGTGTTTGGGAGTCACTGGCTGACCTAGTCTCCTAACTGCCTACCACTGGCCTACTTGGCTGTTAGCAGCGTGAAAAATTGAGATATATAAAGGACAAGGAATGCAAGCAAACCTAACCAAACCCTTTGTGTGATTAAGCTGTGGACAAACAGACCAGAACGTTTCACATTCACCACATTCCATCATGCCCACTGGCCTGTGATACCATATATTTGCTAGCCTACTCAGTAAATCACTTGACCTCAATATTATGTTTACTATGTAATGTCCAGTAGGCTACTGTCCATGTTGATTTCTCATAACTTATATTTTGAATCATACAGGAGATTCAGATGAAGTTCATGGATGGACGAATCAAGCTGATGAATGAAATTCTGAATGGCATAAAGATCCTGAAGTTTTATGCTTGGGAAAAGGCTTATGTTGAGAAAGTTCTAGGCTATAGAGAGAAAGAGCTTGGGGCCCTGAGGAAGTCCCAGATTCTCTACTCCATCTCTATTGCTTCTTTCAACTCTTCATCTTTTCTGGTGAGTAAAATGCACAGCAATATATGCCAAACAGTGGTTACAAACATTATGTTTATTGTAGACTATGCTCAGATCTGGAAAATACTTAAATTACTGTACTTTGTTACTAATAGTTAAAGATTATTTTTGAAGATTTCATAATATTAAATTCTAAAAAGCCTGCCCAAATTCTGTGGCAGACTGTGTGATATAATTTAAACTTCAGATTTGCTGCATAATAGATGAAATCCATATTCCCTGGTGATTAAATTATAGTCCATGAAATGATGATATTCTTCTTGGGCCACCCATCAGTGTGACTGACGTGCAACACCTGTAGTGTTGTTTGGTGTAGCATGGTGGGTAACATCACCACTTTCCCTATGTTTCCCCTAAGTCTAGGGATCAATTTCCTGGACAGGCAAACATCAGTAAGACCATATATGTCCTTGGGCAAGACTCCTAGTACTACATTCTCCTTCCTGTGTAACATTATTTAAATGCCATAAATTAGGAGCGGTTAGTAAGCTTTCATGGACACTGTCTTTCCTGTTCCCTAGGTTGCCTTTGCTATGTTTGGGGTGTACGTGCTGATTGATGACAAAAACGTGTTAGACGCTCAGAAGGTGTTTGTGTCTATGGCACTCATCAACATCCTGAAGACTCCTCTGAGTCAGCTACCATTTGCCATGAGCACCACTATGCAGGTAGATATCTAGAGCACTAGAAGAGCCAAGAAATTCCACTCTATGGAATTTATTTGGATATGATGAAGTTGTGTCTTGATTCTGTTCTTTTCCTCATACGGAGTGGCTAAATTATGTTTTTATTTTCAGTTTATTAGAGCAAACTTAAGCAGTCAATCATAGTGGCCCCATTAAGCAATCTAACTACCAGCTAAATCTATCACATAAGCCATATTCTATTCAAAACAATCACTTATTGAAATTTTATTTTGATATCCTGATACATGTTTTCATCTGTCTTTTAATTATTTATTTTAACTGCACAGCAAAAACTACAGGACAATTTTCTGAGGTGTCTCTTGTGTTGCAGGCTGTGGTCTCACTAAGGCGATTGGGAAAATTTTTGTGTCAAGAAGAAATAAAACCAGACAATGTTTCCAGAGATCCTTATAAAATGAGTAAGTACACATCCTAGTTCCACTAATAGATGCTGAAAGATGACTTCTGCTGTAGTTGTCACATTAATATATTGAATGGAAGTGTCTGAGATTGATGGCAATTTGTTAACAGCTGCTGAATTCCACAGCCGCGTGGCAGCATTGCTTCACTTCCTGCTCTTCTCTTTAGAGAGAAAGGGAGAGAGAGCAATTAGAGACCCAATGCAGCAGCCCACGGTAGACTGCGGTCTCAGCGTAGTCTTCTATTTTTGTGAAACGCAAACACATTTTTGTCCCGGCATCTGTCAACAACGTTGCAGACAGCTTGTGAAAACAGCTATTTTGAAGATGAAGCTAATTAGACCATGCATAATTAAGGGGAGTCTATGATTTCTCAATCTGCAGGAGAGGAAGTTTACTTTCAAAGACAGTCCCTCCTGGGCTCTCACTTTAATGGCTCCCATACGTTGCAACAGTGTGCATGCTTCTGTTCAGGTGTGTAAGCTAGTGTGTAAAGATCAGCACTTATAGGAAGCGTATAATTTATCTTGTTCTCTCTTTTTCTTTCTCTCTTTCTCCTAGATGAAGACAGTGTTGTGCTTGAGAATGGGACGTTCAGTTGGTCTAAAGATGGCCCTCCATGTCTGAAAAGGTATAATAAAGTTGCACTGCTATAGTTTCTATTAAAAGACCTGATGGCAGTCATTGACAAAGCGTGAAAAAATATTCTGTTTGTAGGATCAGTGTAAGAGTTCCGTGTGGTGGATTGGTTGCAGTGGTTGGCCATGTTGGCAGTGGAAAATCATCATTGCTCTCTGCAATGCTCGGAGAGACAGAGAGAAGAAGTGGCAGTGTTTCTGTTAAGGTAAACATATACACCTATACCTATATATATACATAGTACATTGGAAAAGTGTTCACAGCACTTCAATTTTTGCACATTTTGTTATGTTACAGCCGTATTCCAAAACGGATTAAATTATTTTTTTCCATAATTTTTTCTACACGTAATATCGGCAATGACATTTTTTTTTGCAAATTTATTAAAAAAAAATGTGCATGTCAGAGCACAAGCCAAGCCATGAAGTCTAAGGAGTTTGGCCTTAGTCATGGAGGCAAACAAGAACCCAATGGTCACTGTGACAGAGCTCCAATGTTGTTCTGTGCAGAGAGCTTACAGAAGGACAACCATTTCTGCAGCACTCCAATCAGGTAGAGTGGCCAGACAGAAGCCACTCCTCAGTAAAAGGCACATGACAGCCTGTCTGGCTGGAGTTTGCCAAAAGGCACCTAAAGGACTCTCAGACCATGAGAAACAAAATGATTGAACATTTTGAATGTCAAGCATCAAGTGTGGAAGAAACTAGGCACTGCTCATCACCTCGCCAATACCATTAATATAGTGAAGCATGGTGGTGGCACCATCATACTGTGGGGATGTTTCTCTGCAGCAGGAACTGGGAGACTAGTCAGGGTCGAGGGAAAGATGACAAAGCAGTTCCAGAGCACCTCAGACTGGGATGAGGGTTTATCATTCAACAGGACAATGACCCTATGAACACAGCCAAGATAACAAAGGAGTGTCTTTGGGACAACTCTGTGAATGTCCTTTAATGGCCCAGCCAGAGCCCAGACTTGAACCCCACTGAGCATCTCTGGAAATATCTAAAAATAGCTGTGCACTGACGCTCCTCATTCAGTTGATGGAGCCTGAGAGGTTCTGCATAGAAGAATGGGAGAACCTTCCCAAAAACAGGTGTGCCAAGCTTGTAGTATCATACTCAGGCAGTCTTGAGGCTGTGATTGCTGCGAAAGGTGCTTCAACAAAGTATTGAGCAAAGGTTTAAATTCTTATGTACATCGTATTTCTTTCTTTCTTTCTTTCTTTCTTTCTTTCTTTCTTTCTTTCTTTCTTTCTTTCTTTCTTTCTTTCTGTATTTATTTATTTAATACATTTGCAAATCTTTCTCACTTTGTCATTTGTGGGGTATTGTGTGTAGAATTTTGAGGTACAAAATGAATGTAATGAATGTAACATAACAAAATGGGCAAAACATGAGGTACTTTCTGGTACGCACGGTACCTTCACCTACACACTGTATCTACTGTACTTTATTACCTAACACATTCCTAAGCAGATTTATAAAGCATAGAATCCATTTGAAATAAAACACTGCTAAAATATTTTTGTATTTTTTATATCTCTGGAGCAGATAAATATGAAACTACTGGCAACATGCCTAATGCCAGGCATGGGCTAGAGGGATATAAAGCCCTCTAGCATTGAGAAGGGGAGCAGTGGAACTATGTTCTCTGGAATAATGGTGCTCCATCAGGTACTTATAGGATTAGTTGTGGAAAGAAATGTGGTAGCGATCATCCTGACCTCACTTACACAGTTGTTGCTGAATACAATCATATCCGCAGAGCAATGCTCCACAATCTTGTTACTCCAACAAAAGCAGGATAAACCCTTTTAAATACCCTTGATTTCTGAAACAAACATTGAATGAGCTTGTGTGCTAATACTCTGTACATGTAATGTACTTTATGATACCTGACAAATCTTCAATAATACAGTATTAGCATATAATGTTATGTCTGTATTTGATCTCATAGGGTTCCGTGGCCTACGTCCCACAGCAGGCCTGGATCCAGAATGCCACCCTGCAGGACAACATCCTGTTTGGGCGAGAGAGGAAGAAGAGTTGGTACCAGCGTGTTCTGGAGGCCTGTGCCCTACTGCCTGATCTAGAGATCCTGCCAGCAGGGGATGCCACTGAGATTGGCGAGAAGGTGCTCTTTTGCTTTGCCTTTACTGTAAAACCTCTAAAGCTGTTGAAAGCGGCCTTTCACCCAACATGTGAGCATGTGGCGAGCATGTTTTATTTATTCTAAAATCGTTCTCAGGGACTGAACCTCTCTGGAGGGCAGAAGCAGAGAGTGAGCCTGGCTCGTGCGGTGTACCGCAAAGCAGATATCTATCTAATGGATGACCCCCTGTCTGCTGTGGATGCCCATGTGGGTCAGCACATCTTTGATAAGGTCATTGGGCCCAAGGGTGTGCTTAGAGACAAGGTGATTAGACCGCATTGTTTTGTTCAGTCTGAGCCAATCCTGTTAAATTCACACCAAATTCAACCCAAACTGAAACAGCAAACACAGTGTTGTGTCTTTTGCAGACCCGAGTTCTGGTGACCCATGGTATGAGCTTCCTGCCCCAGGCGGATCTGATCCTGGTGCTGGCGGATGGTGAAATCACTGAGAGCGGCTCCTACCAGGAACTGCTGAACCGCAATGGGGCCTTTGCTGAATTTATCCGCACGTTCGCCAGCTCTGAGAGGAAAGAGTGCTCTGTGCAGCGAGGTCAGTCTAACATCTTTACCCTTTTAGCTTCTTTTATGAAAGTCTACTATCCAAAATTTGATTCAATTCATTCATTCTGTAGCTGAGAACAGGCCCTGTACAGACTTGTTGCTTTAGATGGGCATTTGTCAACGATTCTTTGAAGAATAACACTATGTGCTGATGTTGCAGGCTCCAGAAGGTCCTGTGCAAGGCTCAGTGTAACAGATTACATGCTGTTCTCCAGGGATCTCTCTCAGGAACAGCTCATTGGGTAAGTGGACTTATATATATGATATGAACATATGAACATCCCATGTTAAAAACATATCTGATTGTCATGTGGTTTGGACGCATTTGAGAATATGACCAGACTCCCTGTGTATTAAAGTAGGGGTTCTGAAACCTGGTACTCGTTTTATCCCTGCTCATACACTTCTGGGGCTTTTGAGAACCCCTAGAACCACTGTATTAAGGCACCCATTTAATTTTTTTTGATTCATTGTCTTTCTCTTTGCTCTCTTTCTCTGTCTCAGTGGTGACACTAACAGTGTCACTATGCAGAGTGTAGAGCCTGATATTGAGCAGGAGCAGACCCCAGAGGAGCTGGGGAAACTGACGGAGGTGGACAAAGCTCGGATAGGCAGAGTGAGTTTAATGCAGTGTTTAATGTGCTCCCATGGACCGGCAGTTATAGTTACTTATTACAGGAAACCTTACAGTGTCATAAGACTACTAAAGACATTCATAAATTGCTGGAAAAGTTGCTGAATTCTCCATGTTTGACTGCCTTCCAGGTGAAACTGGAGATGTACCTCGAGTACTTCCGCACCATTGGCTTGGCTCTGATCGTACCAATCCTCTTCCTGTATGCCTTCCAGCAGGCCGCCTCTCTGGCATACAATTACTGGCTCAGCATGTGGGCTGACGAGCCTGTCATCAATGGTACCCAGCTCAATACAGACATGAAGCTGGGAGTCTATGGAGCTCTAGGGTGTGCACAAGGTCTGGAGATCATCTTTCTTATAGTCTATAACTTAAGTAAAGGACTCTGGTGATAATTTGCACAAATGAAAGCCTAATATCTCTGCTCATTTTGCGAATTTCAGGCTTGGCCATTTTTGGCACCACAGTGGCCATCTCTATTGGGGGCATCATCGCTTCTCGCCAGTTGCACCTGGACCTCCTGAAAAATGTGCTCCATTCCCCTATGTCCTTTTTTGAGTCCACCCCCAGTGGCAACCTCCTGAACCGCTTTGCCAAAGAGATTGATGCGATAGACTGCATGATTCCAGACGGCCTAAAGATGATGTTGAGCTACTTCTTCAAGCTCATGGAAGTGTGCATCATAGTTCTCCTGGCTACACCCTTCGCTGCCGTCATCATTCTACCCCTGGCGCTGCTCTATGCCTTTGTGCAGGTATGGCTGAGGCAGCGTTTTCTGGGAAGGGGAAAGAAACTCGGGTAGATAACAAACCACAGATGCTGATGTTAGCTCTGGAGTTAATGGGCTTTTTCAGCAGGCTGCTGACACAGAGGCTACCTGAGTCCACTGGGAATGTTGGAAGGTTCCATGTAAGTTTTGACTGTTTCTGTCTCTCTCTCTCTCCCATTTTCTCTCACTGCCTGAAGAGCTTCTATGTTGCCACATCCTGCCAGCTGCGGCGCTTGGAGTCGGTGAGTCGCTCGCCCATCTACACCCACTTTAACGAGACGGTGCAGGGTGCCAGTGTTATCCGGGCCTTCAACGAGCAGTCACGCTTCATCCTACAGACCAATCAGAGAGTTGATCACAACCAGACTGCCTATTTCCCACGCTTTGTGGCCACCAGGTGAGGAGAGTTTGGGTTTTAGCTCTGTCTCCATACAGATGTTTTTACTTATACCACCTCATTCTATCACTCAATATGATCCTCTCAAGTAAATTCAACAGACTTTAAATTCATTAGCTCTTCCACTCAATTCCACAGGTATCAAACATAACATTCAACAGACTAAGCCATTTTAATACTGATGAACCTAAATTATGTATGATTAAAATGAAAGAAATCCCATCCTGAGGGATTAAAATGCACCAAAAGGAGTTTTACTGTAATACCTTTACACTCACTTCCACTGACATTTTGTAGATAAGAGGTTTCTAGGTGATATCAATGATATATAAGATATTGTATTTTAATATTTAATATTTTAATATATATTTTAATATCTTAATGCTAAATATCTTAATACTCCTCATTCACCCTGTATAGAAACATTTATGAAAATGCCACTATAATAGAATCATTTTTTGATTTGCCCTTATTTAATTTAGCTGTCATCATGATCATGATGGATGGACCAATAAAATCTATTGAACGTAAAGATCTTTTCCACATTCCTCAAATTCCAGTGGAAATTAAAACCCACTTATATAGTATGCTATACATATTTCACTCCCAGGGCTAGCTAACATCTATAATCACACTGAAGTAGGAATGAAAATACTGAAGAGTACAGCAGCATGCTGAAATAACAGAGTAGCGTTCACAAAGCACAGACGACTTTTCTAAGAAAACGTCTATACACTGACATTCTTATAGCATTTTGGGAGGTGAAGAGTGCTAAGAGTGCATTTCTGCTCGTGCAGGTGGCTGGCGGTGAACCTGGAGTTCTTGGGCAATGGTGTTGTTCTCGCTGCTGCCATTCTGTCCGTAATGGGAAAAGATACTCTGAGCCCTGGAATTGTTGGCCTAGCCGTTTCCCACTCTCTCCAGGTGAGAGCAGTTACCAAATCTTCACAACTGCCAACAGATACCTGGCTATAAGTGCTGCGTGATCCTCTTTTGCAACATTCTGTCTAACAATCTGTCTGACCTCAAAGAGAAGCCACCTGTCTTGCATAAGGACCACATTATTGTATATGTGTTCATTTGTGGTTATTGAGCTGATGTGAAATTAAACTGATGGGGAGGAAGCTGGAGCTTTAGGCTACTCAGAAGACTTGCATAAGTCCAGGCTTATCCACAATCACAAACCTCAGGCACAGAACAGCTGCTGAATTATCTGTTTTGTTTGTTTCAGGTAACAGCCATCCTCAGTTGGATTGTCAGGTCTTGGACAGATGTGGAGAACAACATTGTGTCAGTGGAGAGGGTGAAAGAGTATGCAGACACTGCTAAAGAGGTGAAGAGGGACTACACATCAGGGCAATATGATCAATTGCAAAAGCAAGGGGTTTTAGAGCTAGGCCTTGAGTTTGGGGTAAAAATCTCAGAATTAGAAGAAAATATCATATTTATGATATTGCTCATTTCTGCTAGAGCCACATCAGTGATGGTGCACATAAAAACTTTTTGGACGTTACAGGCAGTGAAAATTTATAAAATACATTTTTCATAACCTTTGTATAGCACTTTATATTTGCTTGTTCAGTAAAGGGTTCTGTGACAGAACCAATGCAGCTGGTTTCCATTTCTAACATTTATAACTGAAACCCATTGTTTAGGCTACGACTTGTAGTGATGTGTTCAAGGTAAATGCAGTATATAGAACTTCCGAACACCTAACCAATGGAAGAGAGGAATGGAATCTGCTGTTCTCTGTAGACAAAAATCCTGATTGGTAATTTTTTCCAAAAAGATAAATATGAATTCAGTTCTCTAAAAGTTTAAATCCACAATTGCAATGATTCTATTACTTGTTTGAACCATGCCATCAATACACAAAATCTGTGAGGAGATTGTAAGAGGGAGGGAAGGAGATGAGCTGGCTTCTGTTTTGAGCTAGAAGGTTAAACCCCATCAGATACATGGAGCTAGAACTGAGAACTACAGTATGACTGAGTTAGGAGGAAAGAGGGTGGGGTCTGAAACCTTATTATTAAAGAAAGATGATTTATAGTATGTTAGATTATGAGGAATAGGAGCTTCAGGCATGTTTATCTTCCCAAAAGTATTATTCCATTAAGGAATAATGGTTTAAGTAATAAAAAAAACAGACTTTTTAAATTCACAAACATTGTTAGGCCATCTATGTTCTCTAAAGTCCTAGAAGGCCCAAAGGTTTCCCCACTCAACCATTATCATTTTCTCTTTACAGGCTGCTTGGACCTCAGAGGGCAGCTCGCTATCACCTACTTGGCCTCAAACAGGCACCATAGAGTTCCAGGACTATGGCTTACAGTACAGGAAAGGTCTAGAACTTGCTCTGAAAGGCATCTCCCTTCACATTCAGCGAAGAGAGAAGGTATAAGAACTGATAAACACTTATCAGTATCAACATTCTTTAAAATATTATACAAACCAGTTTACATTTGTTTTATTATAAAATATATGTGATGAGTGTTAATATTTTTAATCTCTACTGTGTTCTGTTTTATTACTGTTAAGATGCTCAAGACTTTTGTGCTTTTAGATCGGGATTGTGGGAAGGACTGGAGCAGGGAAGTCATCGCTGGCTCTGGGAATCTTCCGGATCTTGGAGGCCGCAAGAGGAAAAATTTTCATTGATGGAATCGACATTGCCGAGATTGGTCTCCATGATCTCAGGTCCCGCATCACCATCATTCCACAGGTAAGTACCCCAGAAGATCTCAGAGGGAAAGTGACATATCACATATATAAAGCCACAAATTACAGCAGCACAGTATAAAACTGAGAGCAGAAAGAGCACAATACTCAAGAATGCGGAACATCTCCAGTACAACATGATGGTTCAAATTCATGAATGTCAAAACATGTCAAAACTGTTGACCCATATATTTAATTAAAAGGGAAATAACTTTGCTATTCGGAAATTGTTATAGTGATGACTTCTGTCTGAAATGCTGTTCTTGTTTCCTCTCACCTTTGTTCTTCAGGATCCAGTGTTGTTCTCTGGCTCCTTGCGCATGAATCTGGACCCTTTTGATGCGTACTCTGATGAGGAGGTCTGGAGTGCACTGGAACTGGCTCATCTGAAAAACTTTGTTTCTGGACTGCCTGAAAAACTCAACTATGAGTGCTCAGAAGGAGGGGAAAACCTCAGGTATGAGCATCAATGTTATTCTGCATTTATTTTAACAAATAGCTTTGTGGTGCCCTCACTATATTTAATTTAATTATTTAATTATAGATGTAATTATTGCTGTCAGGATAATACTGTAACTGTATCTACAATATCAGCTACTACTACAACAAACGTATGTCTACATTTACTGACCTCATCAGGTCTTCTGCATCTGTGATTAAACTGAACATCCACTTGATCACTGTTTTGTTCTGTAGTCTTGGGCAGAGGCAGCTGGTGTGTTTGGCAAGGGCCCTCCTTCGTAAGACAAAGATCCTGGTTCTGGATGAAGCGACAGCAGCAGTGGACCTGGAGACAGACACACTGATTCAGTCCACCATTCGCAGCCAATTTGAAGACTGCACAGTCCTCACCATTGCCCACCGGCTCAACACCATCATGGACTACACTAAGTAAGATTTAATAACCCGAGGGTTCATACAGGTAAACGTGTAGGTTGCATTGACACTTTTCAAAGAGTGTGAAAACAATAGGCTAAGCAGAAGGGCTACTGAATCTCATCAGCTTATTAGGGATGTTATGCTGCATGTTGAAGCTTCAAAGTGGACGTTGTGGACAATCATCATATTGATGCTTGTATTGTCTTACTGAAATGGCATCACAGATGACAACTTCTAGCCTTGTTTAAAGATTTGTTCAGGAATGGGTTTAGTTTTGAGTGCTTGTCAGTTTGGAACCAAACGATAAAAGTGTTATACATACAAATGCCTTTTTAAATTCATCATTAAAAGGCAATTTCACAAAGTGAATGACTGCAGACATATTAACTATTAATGTTTATTTAAATATTTATACATTTAATGTATAATTATCTTCGGACTATACTGGTCTATGTTGTGCACATGACACTGTAACAATACACAACTAACACACATTAGGCTTGAAAGCTTCAATTGATCATGAAGCCTTGTCTCATCATCAGTACAACATGCCATTGTATTTGAATTTCTGGTATATTCATATAATAGGTTATATAATAGCAGTTCATGGTGACTTTATGCTCACCTGAAGTAACAGAGTAAAATAGTTCAACTGTGTTTCCATAAGTCTAACAGTTTCTCAGAAAAGCTGGCTTTAACTGCCCTCTAGAGGTGGTACTGCCCCCCCATTTGAGCAGAAGAGATATCCTGTGGGGTGAGCACCCCTAGTGGAGTCTGAACATGGTGTTATCCATTAATATTGTTTTACATGATAGTTTTATTAAACATTAAACAGAACTGTCTTTTGAATGATGAGATATGATTTTATCACGTCATGATATCATATTATATATCATTTATATGACCAGGCACACAAACGTTTGAGATAAAAAGATGGAAATGGCTTGTTGCACAAGCCCATTTTTGTTTGAGGTTGACTTTAAAGTCTGAAAGATACCCTTTACCAGTTGTTTTTTCTGCTTAGTTAAATTTTTTTGCCATGTATGTGCTGGTTTGCTTCCTTCATAGGGCCCATATCACACATTTTAACTGTCGTCATTTGTTTTACTCTTATTTTCCGACCTCTTTCTGCGCCTAAACAAGTTAAACTGGCTTTTCCTGTTACTGTGATTTTAAAACAGCTATACGTAAATCACTTATGCCCTGATTGACTTCCCTGACATTTCAGTATGAATGCTGAATTTGTTCCCTTTTGTCCTAATATGAATATGACCATTGTATCAAATTTGAAGCAATTAAAAAATGACCTGGAATAAAAACTATTTAACACCGGCTTTGAAAGCTAATAATGTCATCCTCTGCTGTTTGGGACATTTTTATGTGACAACAATGATTAAATGTATATGTGATACCACAAAAAAAAGGATTTCAAGGAAACTGTTTTTTCCCACATATATGAACTGGGAGTGGAGGCTTATTATTTAAAAACACATTTACATAACAAACATAAAGAACATTTTATGGGCCCTTCATCATAGGAGCCCTTTTAAAGCTGGTAGGAGAGCACTGTTAAACCTACAGATCTTTAACCACTGTTTTCCACTTCTGTTTTGCAGGGTTATTGTGATGGACAAAGGCCACATAGTGGAGACGGACACCCCTGCTAACCTTATTGCACAGAGAGGCCAGTTTTACCGTATGTGCAGAGAGGCTGGCTTAGTGTAACCTGCTCTCTAGCTGGAATCCAACAACATTAATCTCATGGCGCCCCCTTGTGGTGGACTCCAATAACCAGTCACACCAAGACTCTTTCCTGGCCTGTGTAATATTCAGAGAGAAAAACTAGAAAGAACACAAAGAACACTCCTATTGGTGCTTCACTATGGATGAAATGGGTACTTGACTTCCCCACTCCATGGTTCCCAGAGTTATATTCCAAGCATGTTTTCACAAGTGTACAGACATATTCACTGTATATTTGAAGTTAAGCTAAATTCCTATTTACTCAGGTTGACTGCCTTTCTCAAGGGCATTACAACAGGAACTGTATGCATCAGTTTTGGAACCTGGCAAAGGTCAGTCTTTCAGTTCAGCCTGGTCAGTCTCAGCCGCTGCTGCTCCTGCCAAACAAAACCAGTAGCAAGCTGAGAGGAAGACTATTCCAAAGGCAGGGTTCTGAGTTGATGGGAAAGCATTTGGTGGAAATAATAATGTGTAAATAGTTGTATATATAAAACAGAGAAATGGTGGCCCCACTGTGTTCTCTTCTATGTATGCCAATCACCTAAAGAATTCATATACATCAAGAATGTGAATAACAAGCACTTCATTGATTTTGATGGTATTTTGTGGGCAGCATTTCACAATGAAACATTTTTGAGTTTCATTTTCTAGATTATATTATTCAGACTATCAGATGATAAAGGAAAGATGTGTTTTTGAGAAACAAAGCAATTGTTTGCTGGCAGTGCAATCCAATCTCCACTGGATAGGCCCTCAGAAGCTGTTGAGACTCTCCCACTCATAAGCCATTTATGTGTTTTATGAGGGTGTCTAGGAGGAAACCAGTGGAGCACTTCAACCATGTTGTGGTGTTTGTATGTTTCTGGCAATGTAAACACATAAAATGGTCAATGAAGACTTGCTAATAAAGGCCCAATAGTGGGCCTACAGCAGCTAGCACAGGTTCCACAAATCCAGACTTGGAAACAGTAAATATGAATTTTCACTTTACCAAGGCAATAGAGGTTCTGCCTTAATTTGATGGTTTTGCACAAAATGTTTATATAGTTCTCAATTCCAGTTACTGTAATATGTGTATACTCTTTCTCCAGTCCTTCAGAATGGATCTCAAAAGTGAAGCTATTTAAATCTCATCTTAAAGCCTTAAGGCAATATGCAAAAAAGCTGCACATAAATTCAAGTGCCTGTGCATTTTATTTATACACTGCTATTTTATATTGCTTTTTTTATTGAACAACTCATTCATGGTTGGTTTGTATGCATATTAACTGTATATAAAACATTAAAACCTTTTTGAAGATGTGTTGTGCAGTATGAACACTTTGTTTCACTGTGTAAGATGTCCTGTCTTCTGAATATGAAGTTGTAAAATTTCTCTATTACAATTCATGAACATTTTTGCTGATTTGATTCTCTGAATTGACTAAAGTGCCAGGCATTTAACCTCCCAACTGCTCCCTGGGTGCTGTGGATAAGGCTACCCACTGCCCCCTCGTGTGTGTATTCATTAATGTGTATGTGTGTGTTTCACTGCGTGGATGGGTTAAATGTGGAGGACAAATTTCCCTTGTGCAAGCACAGTGGATCTATATGCACGTTTACCTTTATGTAGCTCTTACTAAATCTATTGTTGGTTGGCTGTTTTGGCAGATGGCCATATACATACACAATTAAGTCTTTAAATAAATATACACCACTAAGTTATAACACTAATACCACCGTCCTAATAGGAGTTGGTCCCCCTTACAATCATTTGATATGTTGTGGCATGGACTCTACAAGACCTTTGAAGATGTCCTGCGGTATCTGGCTTCAAGGCATTAGCAGCAGATTCTTTAAGACAAGACTAATAAGACTAAGACTCCTGTATGTTGTGAGGTGGGACCTTCATGGATCACATCAGTGAGCTACAACCCTTTGTAAAAAATTATGGAATCACCACTGTTGGAAGAACAATTGTTAAACAATTCAATTGTTTAATTTTGTAGGAAGATTTTAATCACAGAGACACACCACAAAACAATATTTTTTTTCTAAATTCCAACCTTCAGACATTAAGAAACAATAAAAAAAGAAAGAAATATAACTGTCATAGTCAGTCACAGTTGTGTTTTTAAATCAAGGAGAGGAAGAAATTATGAAATCACTAAATTGTAAAGAATATATTATGGAATATCTCTGTAATTTGCAGTGCTAAAACAAACATCGTCATCAGATTAAATCTAATTAGTCTTTGGTTATAAAGAGTACTCACACCTTGGAGAGCTGTTGCACAAATCACACTGTCATGAGAGATGTCAGATGAAACAAAGGAGAGAATTATAAAACCTCTTGAAGATGGTAAATCATCACAAAATGTTGCAAAAGATGTTGGTTGTTCCTAGTCAGCTTTGTCAAAATCTGGACCAAGCACAAACAAAATGGGAAGTTTGTAAACAGGAAGCATACAGGCAGACCAAGGAAAACATCAAAGCATCAAGATAGAGAACTTAAAGCAATTTGTCTTGGCAGAAGCTGAAGTCAATGTCTGTGACCCAAATGTAAGAAATGGACTAAACGAAACAGGATTTATATATAGAAAAGCAAAACAAAAGCCATCATTAACACCTAAACAGAAATTAACACAGTTACATTGGGCTAAAGAAAAGCAATCATGAACTGTGTCTGACTGGATGAAAGTAATCTTCAGTGATGAATTGTGAACCTGCCTTGGTACAATGTTTGGTGCTGGTCCAATGAAATTTATAAAGATGACTGTCTGAAAAAAACCTTTAAATTTCCATAGTCATCACTGATATGGAGCTGCATGTCAGTAAATGACTTGGGGGAGATAACAGTCATTATACCTTCAATAAATGCTAAAGTCTAAACAGAAATTTTAGATACTTTTCTTTATCCAACAGCTGAAAACCTGTTTGGTGATGACTTCATTTTTCAAGATCATAATCTTGCCCTGAATATCAAGAATCTTGATATTCAGTTTATATGATATATAGGGCAAAACACGTGAAAACTTTCCTTAGAAAGACATATAATGTCACTTGTATAGCCTGCAAACAGCTCTTTTAAACACCAGAGGTTGTGCAACAAACTACTAATGGTGCAGTTTTTCTCATGAATCCAGATTTTCCTTTGAATTTTTTTTTTTACTTTATTTAATCTAAAAACACAATTGTGACTGATTAAATTATATATTACAATTATATATATATATATATATATATATATATATATATATATATATATATATATATTATAAATATATATATTTTTTAATTTATCTTAATTGAAAAACTATTTTTAGTATTTTTAGTATTGTGTAAATATTTAGTTTTGTGTACTTTTAGATTCAACCCTAATCCACCCCTCCACCCACACCTGAGTAGCTAAATGGGTTGAGTTAGATTTGGGATGGAGTTAAAACCTGCAGGAAGGTGGCCGTTAAAGTCTAGGGAAATTAGTAGAGATAATAATGATAATAGTTTAACAGGGTTTTTGGCTTTTTTATCTATAAACTGAGTTTCTGACATAAGAAGCATTAGTACAGCAAATATATTTTTAAACACCGTGTTTGGATAACAGTTCTTATAAGCCCCTAAATAAAGAAAGATAAAATACAGGGGTCAGCACATTGTGTGCAAATTTGCAACTCAAAATGGTTCTGAAGGCAGTGCTGCCTCTGGGGCAGAACAAACGCAATTGCTTTGAATAACCAATCAAAATGATCAGTAGCACTGCTCCTCTGAGCTTTATACATGGATGCATTGCATGAATGGTGAGTAATTCAGAGATTTTGTTAGAAATTCTTTTGTATTGTGTTGGTTTCTCAGAAAACTGCCTGGAAAGTTAGTCAGTGCTGGGCACCGATGCCTTCAGAGGTGTTTTAAAGTAGGGGTTTTTAAAGCAGGCTCTACTGTGCCTAGAAAGTAGATAGTTCAATGCACATAATCTAAAGAGACACACACACACACACACACACACACACACACACACAGACAGAGAGAGAGAGACAGAGAGACAAGAGAGAGAGAGCACCTGCTGGTCCAAGCTAAAAACACAATGTCCATGCACAATAAACTCTGCGCAAATATTAAGCCTAAGACCGCGCTTAACCAGACAAACCAGTCAAGACACCTCACAGGAGAATAGGCCGCGATGACGGTTGACTCGTGACTCCGTGCAGGTTTTTAAATAGGTAGCTCCGCCCTGTTTCTAACGCCTCTACGTGCGATTGGTCAATCAGTAGGCATTGAGGCTGATGAACAGCTCATCCCACCTATAAGGAGTGAGAGCGAGCGAGCGGGAGGAGGAGAGAGCACGCAAGTGAAAGAGCGAGACGTTTCTATTAACATTGACAGCCTTTAGCTGACGCCCTTATCCAGAGCCACTTACAGAAATGCTTTGCTGTTCACTCAGAGAATATCCTTTGCTAGTGGACGAGGCTACAATCCTGAGATTCCTTAAGCTGAGATGCTGTTGATGCTTAGAGAGACAGAAAGAAAACACAGGCATGCCTTCACCTAACAGTAGCCCTCAGGAGCAGGGCGACAGCGTGGCCCCTGGCATATGCAGTATTTGGCCAGTGTCCTTATCCAGAGTGTTACACAGTTAGGAGGACATATTCAGAGTCTCGCCCAGGACGAAACAGACTAGTGCTTGTCTAGTCAGGCAACTGAATCCCAGCCCTCTGTGCTATCCTGTACACTACACCGCACGACAAACACCATCAGTCCTCTTATCGAGTCAATATACATATTGTCTTACACAATACATTAGTTTTCTGTGAACAGTAAAGCCATTTCCCAATCCCCACTTCACGATCATTCGCATGCTGTTTTCTAGACTTCATAACTCAGGATCAGAGTAACCTACAGATGTCATATAATTACATTTACATTTGCAGCATTTAGCAGACGCCCTTATCCAGAGCGACTTACAAAAGTGCTTTGCTGTTCACTTAGACTATCCTTAGCTAGTAGACAAGGCTGGAATCTAGAGATTCCTCACGCTTAGATCCTGTTGAAACAAATGTCTTTATGGAGTTAAATACTCCTGAAACAGATGAGTCTTCAGTCTACGTTTGAAGACAGTGAGGGACTCAGTTGTTTGGACTCCCAGGGGAAGTTCGTTCCACCATTTTCCATCTCATGATACTGATCAAATATCAGTAATTCAGCTCATAAAACAGATACAATTCACTCATTTCCAATGGAATTACAATCCAAGTTTAAATACAAAAGAAGCCTTCCAGTGCATGTTTACTGCTCTGTCCATGTGTACAAGCTCCACCTGCATGCAGACTCTGACTGATCTGCCAGAGGGGGCGGGGCTAATGGCATCACTGACCCAGATATTGGGTTAAAGAAGAAAACGAGAAGGGAGGGACTGTTTTCTTTATTTCATTGCTCACAGTGTTCAGATTTCAGAATAAAGGTCCCGAGATAGGATAATACTGATACATACATAAATAACAAAAAAATAATAAAGGACAAGCAGCTTTTTTTTTTTTTACAACTGTCAAGTATTTTAAGAACTCATTATTCATATCTTTGTCTGTCTAATAATTCATTTTTACACCTCAAATGAAGAGAAATTTGAGTAGTCTTGGATCTCCTGAAAATAATATCTGGCATGTGTGATGATCTCCAATAAGCACTATTTTTTTGAAAAATAAAAGTACATCAAACAACAAAAACATCCCACACAAATGGCCTACGGTTCTAAAGGTTACAGCAGATAGCTACACAATTTTATTGTGGAACTAAAAACAATTTAGACATTTTTATTTAAATACCATACTTAGCTGTTCTAAATTTTGCCTTTTCAAAATGACTTTGAACATGATATTTACTTTCTGTGTTCCAAATACACAACCCAAATAAGGTAGCAACAGTATGAGATTTTCACTGTACAAGTTTTATATTCTCTCAGTACATAATCCTTTCACTTTCAACTTATAATTAGCAGTGACAAATTCAATTTTTGCTTGATTTACTGTAGACAAAACTGAAATTAATTTTATAATGAATATACACATGGCTTTTGTTGAATTGTTGCTGTCAAGGTAAGGCTTTCTATTATATTTGTGGACAAATGCATCTCTCTATAGCTCAGTGCTGGGCTTATAACCCACTAGTCCACACCTAGCATTAGACAGTTCCCATAAGTACATGTTTATTTGCTACAGAAACCTAGCCTCTAGGTAGGACTTCTCTAAAGAGTGTGCATGTGCACGTCAACAGGACTTCGACAAGTAGCTGAACACATTCAGTACACAAGGTTAGAAACATTTGAAAATATGTACCAAAAGTCCCTTTTGAAAATAGTAACAGCTTAGGAGGTGAAGCCATTTTGAATTATTTATCCAGGCAATTGTCATCTGCTAATTACAACCAACTAAATTTAAAACTGATTATGTCAGATTATTAGTGAGATAATCAATTTGGTTATTTTCCCCCGCATGTACTGGGAGTAAGATAATATGGTACATGTTTAATTTGCAATTGTGTACCTAAAACTAGTATACCACTGTTCCCCATTAGATGTGTTACAGTAATAAGCAGGACAACCAAAAACATGGCAAGATATGAGTACCAAACTATATTTATTGTATACAGTAGTAAAGGACAACAAAATGTACAAATCAGTACAGAAAGATGAGACCACATGGATGCTTCAGCCCAACCCTGACGAATACCAGTCTGCTGGACCACACAGCAGGAGGTGAGAAAAGTTTTGGGGGAGGTGAGGATAAATTAGACCTTTCCTCTCTGGAGACAGCAATTCCCTTTGCTTCAACAAGGCAGTAGATTTTGGGAGTTTAAAAATCAAAATGGTCAATATCTGCCTTTTACTGTAAATTCAAGAGAACCAACAGGAACTTTGTATACATTTGCAATAAAAACCTGGACTTAAAGTTCTCTTTATAGATTGGTCCAGTATCCTGATCCTCACCCACTTACTAGACTAACGGACCAGGTTTCTCCTCTAAGGAGGATGAAAGTTCCCTTCAATCCCATCCCCGTTACTTCTTGCGTGAGGCAGTTTAATTTAAAATAAACATGGGCAAACAAATGAACAAAAACAAAACAAAAGCAGGGTGGGCACCTCTTCAGCTAACAGACATAAAACAGACTCTGGCTTAAAAGATACTTAAAGCTGCATGAAAGCGGGGGAAATGGTCTCCGTATTCTGCAGAATATACTGACAACATGGGCATGGACCATTTGTATTTCATAGTGGGAAGAATGGCAGGACAGGCAACTACGGCCCGGCCAGTATTATACACCGAGAGACGCAACACACAGTTCAGATGGCCATTTTGAACTATACCTCTGGGCAGCCATCTTAGTTTTGCCTGCAGCCACATTTGCCATCTCATAGATATGGTTACATACTAGAAATGTGGGAGGGAAGAAAAAAAAAAAAAAAGAAAAGGAAAAAAAAAAAAGAAAAAAAAAAAAAAAAAGAAAACAAAACAAAACAAAAAACCTGGTCCCACCCCATCAAAACTAGGGAGGACGAGCAAAGAAAACGGTCAAGGGGGGAATGAATAGTACAGTTAGAGAGCATTTAGAGGAAAACGTCAAATAAAACAGCCGAGGGGGAGCTCGCTGCGTGGAGAGGTTTAGCGGGAGCCGCCTGTCTGTTGTTGAAATACATCGATAGTGTCCTCATCCTCCATCTCCAACTGCCAGAAAGAAAAGTATAATTTCATAAAAACCATCAAATACTGTTAAACTGACAATAGAACATAAAAAAAGAAATTGGCAAAGAATGAATAATCTTTTAGAAAGCACAATATTAAATGTTGCTAAAATCGTGCTCAAGAAAAAGCCAATTCAACCAAATCACTCTTAAAATGAAACCATTATTTTGTTGCTAATAAGAGATCACATTATTCAAAGTGTGTTTTCAGAATTTTCTAAACATTCAGAAGACCCCCTCCATCATCACTGCTTCAAACAAATGTCAGAGGCCACAGCTTATTGTAGATGCAGAAGCCCATTTCTACAAAGACATGATCAATGGTGTTAGATATTCCTCCCCCTCTTTACTGTACAAGCTACTCTTCCAACACCATTAGCTACTAATAGATGTGTGAGTTTGGAGTAAACTTTTAGTCTTTACAGGACAGAGAAACGTATCATATATGCTCACCTGTGCCGGCGTGTCTGTCTCGTTTATTGGCTGTCCATCGAACCTAAACCTAATCTGTCTTATTGACAACCCCTGCCAGACAAAGAGCCAAAATTAATACAGCTTAAAACCAAGCATAGACATGAAATCAAGCAAACTGCTCCAACAACAACAATAATACAAAAAAAAGAACCAAACAAACAAAAAACATGACCATCACAAATCTCATCCATCTAATAAAATCAAAAGGAACGTCATCAGGTGCACACCTGTCTTTCGCAGTACGCTTTCATTAATTTGCTGAGGGGCGTATGCCTTTTGATTTTGAACTGGACCACCGAGCCATCCTGCCCAGCCACCTTCAGGTTGATGTGGTCGTTCTCCGTCTTCACTCCCTCCTGAAAGAAGATAAACACAAGGTGCATATGTTGAGACATGGGAGCATCTAAAGCATGTACAGATGGACAAGGTTGACCTCATGTACACATTTCAGTGTAGCCATTCTCTGTGAGAGAAAAAGGGAGAGAAAAGAAAGGAAGAGGTCAGTCACAGAGCTGGTGGGGGGGCTCAGAAAGTGGTCCAGGTGTGTGTGTGTTCATAAAGTGTACTGAGGGTTATTGTGTAGTGCAGAAACAGCCCTTTAAACAGTACGATGCAGTTAAACCATTTCTTTGCACAGTGGCTTCATGACCGATTAAAATTCAGACCTTAACTACTGACCCGAAATGGCAGTTCGGGGGTTATTTCCATCATATCTCAGGGGAAAGCATCCTGTTCTATCCCCCCCTCAGACAGAGGCTGAGACCTGACTCGCCCCGCTCTCTCAGGACCTGAAACAGCAGTCAGGACCGTGTAGATGAGGCTCTGAGAGCCCTCTCAAAACACGGAGGAGAGAAAATGGAGAGAGCTTAAACTGCTCGTCGTTTTCGCTCCAGAAGCCGCAGCAGAGCCGAACCGAACCGACTCCCAGCTCAGCCTGAAGCAGGTGAAAGCTGCTCGAACAGCTCGCGGTGAAGCGCCGCGTCGTTGAGGCTCGCGCAGTCGTGCGCCATTTTCGCATCTAGTGCAGCTAAAAGCCTGCTAACTGCCCAAGCTCGCACAGAAAGCTTCTTCGCGAGCAGGTTGTACTTAACACGGGCGTGTGGGGTCTGTTTTAGCTGGCGGGTTTGGAGTCGGCCGCCCTGCGCTCTGCTCGTAGCGCCACTTCGCTTTCACAAAGGAAAAGCCGCAAAGCTCGACGCTGCTGCTCACACGGCGACGCAAAACGGCGCAGAGGAGCCGAACAATGGCGCACTTTCAATGAAAGACGGCGCGGCGGCGGCTGAAGCGCAGATGTGGGTGGAAACGGGCGGCGGGGGCTGGTCTGTACTGAACGGGGAGAATGGAAAAACCCTGCGGCCGCACGCTGCCTTCCATTTTCCCGCACAAATGCGCAACCCGCCGTGTGCGCCGAACAGAGCCCTGCTCTCTCGCGCGCTCTCTCTCTCTCCTTCTCTTCCCCCCTCTCCCTTTCTCTTCCCCGCCCGAACTGCGGCCGTGTATCGAAAGCCGTTCGTGGCGACTCACCTTGGGCTTATCTTCAGACATTTTCTCGCGGTTTGTCGCTGCTCTCTGTTTGTGTGATTTCTCTCCTGTCCGCCCGGCCGCCACGAGCACGCGCCTCTCTTTACCTCCTCCAACCCTGATTGGGTGTCAACGAGTCACGTGGTCCTCCCTGAGCGGGAGCGCGCCGCGCGCTCTCGTGCGCGCCTCTTTCTTCGAAAAAAAAAAAAAAAAAAAGTGAAGAAAAGCGGGCTCGCGCGCAGACCACAGGCGCGCCCTGCTGAAGACCTCGCGATTTCAATGAGGATGATCGATAGTTGGGACGAGCCGGATGCTTCCTGAGCTATGTCTGATCATCGGTATCGATGATCGATTTATCATTCACACGAAGTGTTATCGCCCATTATGCTTTAATGGACGATGTTGTAATGCTTTGCTTCGCCACCAGGGGCAATCAATTTGGGCCTGCACTGAAATGGGTGTATGATCAGACACTAGCGTCCAAATGGCCATCCAGAATAATAGTGTTTCACACTGTGTTCACAAGCACAGTGTAGATGGAAATACAATAAACTGATAGAAGTGTTTTTGGTGTTTAATTCAATATTTCAAAAATGATGGGATTATATAGTAATTAAAATGATAAACCATTTAATATTGTATTTGACATTACAATTATGTCAATTATTTTCATTTCATTTCATTGTCAAACCCCTATATATATATATATATATATATATATATATATATATATATATATATAGGGGTTTCACAATGAAACTGAAACACCTGTGATTTTAGTGTGGGAGGTTTCATGGCTAGATTGGAGCAGCCTGGTGGCCAATCTTCATTAAGTGCTCATTGCACCAGTAAGAGCAGAGTGTGAAGGTTCAATCAGCAGGTAAGAGCACAGTTTTGCTCAAAATATTGCAATGAACACAACCTTATGGGTGACATACCAGAGTTCAAAAGAGGACAAATTGTTGGTGCACGTCTTGCTGGCGCATCTGTGACCAAGACAGCAAGTCTTTGTGATGTATCAAGAGCCACGGTATCCAGGGTAACATCAGCACCACCAAGAAGGACCAACCACATCCAACAGGATTAACTGTGGATGCAAGAGGAAGCTGTCTGAAAGGGATGTTCGGGTGCTAACCCGGATTGTATCCAAAAAATGTCATTCCCAAGACGAATTGACGCTGTATTGGCCGCAAAAGGAGGCCCTAGTACACCATACTAATTAAACCAAGTGTTTCAGTTTCTTTTTCCAACCCCTATATATATATAGGGTCAGGTCAAAGTGGTTGACCAGCATCTGCTGCATAACCCACTTGACCAGACTGGTCAACCGGTATGGCCAACCTTGTTGATCAGTACAACCACACAGGTCAGCCATGATGACATCTATTATCACACTGGTCCACAAGCATGTCCATACTACTGCAACAGCATGATTTTTTGCTAGAACCTAGACCTAGAAGAGGTCACCACTTACACATATTTAGGCATCTGGTTGGACAGCAAATTAACATTTTTGCATCACATTTCTAAGCTACAGTTAAAAGTTACAGCTAAACTTGTCTCATTCACCCCAGCTTCCAAACTCATGCTAATCCAAATGACAATACTTCCTCCACTGTATTATGGTAATATCAACTACAGATCCACTTCCAAATGTTTGCTGCAAAAGATTCTTTATATCATTCAACAATGTGATTTGCCACAAATGCTTTCGGGAAGCTCCACTGTACTCTTTATTCACTGGTTAAATGACCTTCTTTGTCCACTCAGTGTAATGTCCACTGGTTCACATTCATCTATTAAACTATACTTGGACTTTCAGCCCCTTATTTATGTGCTCTGCTTCAAACTGAATCTGTGATATATACAAAACCAGGTCATCCTGTACATCAGGTTATAAACTCTGAAATCCACTACTGCCCTTGGCTGTTCATCACTTCAGTCTGCTGCTGCTGAGAACGGGAACAAATTGCAAAATACATTAAAACCGGACACTTTCATATCTGCCGCTGCTTTGAAGGACCACATCAAGGATATTTTATGTGATACCTGTAGATGTTTGTAATTTTTTAACCACTTGTTTTGTCCAAGCCACCATTATAAATAGGAATCTGTTCTTAATGGCCTGCCTGATTAAATAAATGAAGATTAAATAAAACAAATACCTGACCATGTTGGTTGACCAGTATGACTAGCTAGACTAATAAATCAATAAATGTGCTAATAAATCAGTTAATCCATCAATCGCAAATGAAAACATGCTACACTGATCAAGAGCTAAGTTGCTGACAAGTATAGCGTTTCCCCACAATATTTTTAACCATCTTGAGCACAAAAGACCACCTTAGACTACCTGAAACAGCTATCAGCAAAAGCAGATATTGGTACTGAGCTGGATTTTTCAGTAAATGCATACAATTATTTATTTCAAAGTTGTTACTTTTATTTCACTTTTTGCATAAGTCACATTCACAGCAGATTCATTATGATTAACATACATAGCGATAAATCAGAGAAATCCACAGTGAAGAAAGATTTCCCCTAAAGCAGCTCCACTAAAACCATTTCAAGATGCTGAGCTCATAATAATCAGTGCAATAATACAATAATTACAATAATACAAGAAAACCATAATTCAGTGCAGCTAATAAAATGTTATGTTATCAGACTGCAGCTTCAGAATGAAAGTTATCAGAACTGGCAGTCCACTCAGGGGTTTGAAGGTTCATTGCCAAGATGTGTAATGATCATTTAAGAGCTCTTCTCAAGGAGGATTCTCAAACCTAGCATAAGGGCTGGCCTTGCTGAGACCTGAGAGAGAGAGAGAGAGAGAGAGAGAGAGAGAGAGATAGAGAGAGAGAGAGAGAGAGAGAGAGATTAGTAAGGGCACTTCATTGTTGCCTTGCCACATTAAGACTTTTTGTTTACTTTAGCACTGCCCTGGGAAAATGTACATAATTGATGGGAATGGAGTTGAAGGCTGAGGAAATGTGGACTGTTCATATAAAATATTTAAATTACAAACATGTGCTTTGCTGTTTAAAGAGGTGCTCCAGCCAAACCGACAAAGTTAACCATCACCACATGTGTTATAAATATGGCTAAATACTTGCCTTCCAAGGGGGTTGATACAATACTTTCTATAATGAGACTAAGTTCATTACTAACTAAACTGTCTTCCAGTGATGTATCTTGAAAGCAGGTGGAGCTTTGGAAAAACTAAGAGTGCTTTTAGGAGCTTACTTAACAATGGGCTGACAATGGGTGCTACACATTTATTTATATTTCATTATGTTACAGTCTTATTCTAAAATGATTTCATTCATTTTTCCACCTCAAAATTCTACACACAATACCCCACAATGACATAGTGAGCAAAGTTAGTTTGAAGCCTTTGCAAATTTATTAAAAATAAAACACATAAATATAACATGTACAAGTAAGTAAGTATTCACAGTCTTTGCCATGACACTGAAAATTGAGCTCAGTGCACTTCACCAGTCAGGCATATATGGTAGAGTGGCCAGACAGAAGACACAGTACAGCTTGTCTGGAGTCTGGCCAAGGGCACCTAAAGGACGGTTAGACCACGAGTAACAAAAAGATAGAATTTTTTGGACTGAATGCCAAGCATTCAGTGGGAGCTCATCCCACATTGCTAGCACGGCCAGCTAGAACCCTCTTTCAAAATCACTAGTCGCGTTAGCATGCTGACTAACAGCGTCATCCAACATCACTACTGCGCTGCGAGTGTGACCGATACAGCCCTCATCTAAAACCAGTAATGCAGAATTAGCATGCTGGATATGGGTCTTCCCTAATATTGCTTCTGCAGCATTAGTGTGTTGGCTATAACCCTCACTCAAAATCCTTCAGCATGCTGACTATTAGCCCTGTTCCCACTGATGTCACATGAATTAAATGAGCAAAAGAATGTGTTACCAGCTACCAGACTGCATTTGCAACGATTTTCTGTAATTTAACTGGTTTTGCACTTTCAAATGGAAGGTTTAGGCCAAAATGTACCTCATGAGTGCACCTGATAAGAGCAGCTTTAATGTGAAAAAGGAAATGAGAATAAAACCAACACCACTAGGGGGAAAAGGCAGCATTAATCTCCCAGTACAGTCACTGGTCAATCAGTCGACATAACAGACTGTTTTTACAGCAGTTTTCATATTATATGTTGAAATGAAGGAAGGTTTAATGTTGCCAGTGTGTTTTTGATAACCATCTTTGCATATTCATACAGTGTAGCATATGTGTGTCATTGCTTATGACACTGCTTACCATATTTCTGCCGAATTTCATCATGTCGGCTTCTTATATCAGCTTTCCTGTAGATGTAGAAAATACATGCTTATTGTAAATCCACACACATGCCCACACACATGCACACACACACGCACACGCACACACACACACACACACACACACACACACACACACACACACAGACATACACACTTGAAAAATGTAGATTATCTCAGCCCAGCGTGGCTCCCAAACCGGTTTGCACTGGAACATTTTTTGTGACGTCTAACTTCCCAGCAGTGCTCGGCCTTTTGTCCCAAGCTATGCAGAGGCCAATACAGAAAGCTGGCAGGTGTGCATGTGAGTGCATCTGGGTGTGATGTAGACATTTTTATGCATATGAAAATGGTTTGGAATGAGCAGTGAATAACCATTCAGAGTTCAAATAACCATTAACAACGGTGAAGTGTTGTATATTAGGAGGTAAATGAAGACAACACATTTGTGGGTGGAGTATACAAATACAGGGCCAAGTGGCCATTAGACACTTGAGAAAAATCAAGTTGGATTGTTAAATGTACCGCTGTTCCTGTTTGGTTTTCCTCTTGTCTGATTGCCGCTGCATCCTCCTCTCAAAGTTGGCGGTTCTGAGAAAGACAAGAAAAACAGTAGGTAGAGTGGAATGATAAACAGTGACAAGTTTTATTAACTGCTTTTAAATGAGTGGTTCAGTGAAAAACAATTTTGCATTAACAGTAATATATTAAGCATTTGTATAAATGTGTGTAAACAGAAGCTCAAAACTCTCTTCATCCTCAAATTTCCACTAGTAAAAACTCACTCATAATAAATATGAATATATCTGAAATAGTTACAGATATATAAATGTAATCATTTCATATTTCAGCTATGAAACCTTTATTAATAATAACAAAATCAGATCTACAGAACAATAAAAACAAATGTGACTTGTCCTATTACCAGCATGACATCCTTATTGTAATTTGACTCGTCAGATTACCATTCATTTAGATTGTCTCTCAATCTCTTATCTATAACTGCATTTTTACTAGTACATTTACATTTACATTTGCGGCATTTAGCAGACGCCCTTATCCAGAGCGACTTACAAAAGTGCTTTGTTGTTCACTTAGAATATCCCTGTACTAGTAAAACTCCAGTTACAGATATATAAAATTGTTGTTTTATCAGTTATGTTATGTTACACCATTATTCTAAAATGGATTAAATCCATTTTGTTCCCTCAAAATACTATACACAATACCCCACAACGACATATAAAGTACATAAGTATTCATAGCCTTTGCTCAATACTTTGTTGAAGCATCTTTCAGCAATTACTGTCTTTTTGAGTATGATGCTACAACCTTGGCACTCCTGTTTTGGGAATTTTCTTCCATTCTGCTTTGCAGAACCTCTCAAGCTCCATCAGACTGGTTGAGGAGCATCGGTGTACAGACATTTTTATATATATATCCAAAGATGTTCAACTGGGTTCAAGTCTGGGCTCTGGCTGGGACACTCAAGGACATTCAAAGTTGTCCTGAAACCACTCCTGTGTTATCTTAAAGATAAACCTTTGTCCCAGTTTGAGGTCCAGAGCACTCTGGAGCAGGTTATCATCAAGGATATCTCTGTATATTGCTGCAGTCATCTGCCACCACCATGCTTCTCTGTAATAATTGTATTGGCTAGGTGAGGAGCAGTGCCTGGTTTCTACCATAAAGGCAGTTTCTACCATGGTGGAGTGCAGCAGAAACAGTTGTCCTTCTGTAAGGTTCTCCTCTTTCCACATAGCAAGTTTGGAGCTCTATCAGAGTGGCCATTGGGTTCATGGTCACCACCCTGACTAAGGCCATTTCTACAAAGATCACTCTGTTCGCCCAGGTTTTTAGTTCAACGAAGAGTCCTGATGGTTCCAAACTTCTTCCATTTACAGATGATGGAGGCCACTATGCTCATTTGGACCTTCAATGCAGCAGAACATTTTCTGTAACCCAGATCTGTGTCTTGATATAGTCCTGTCTCGGAGGTCTTTAGACAGTTCCTTAGACTTCATGGCTTGGTTTGTGCTCTGACATGCACTGTCTACTACGGGACCTTAAATATACAGGCGTGTTCCTTTCCAAATCGCGTTCAATCAACTGAATTTACCACAGGTGTCCAATCAAGCTGTAGAAACATCTGAAGGACGACCAGAGGAAACAAGATGTACCTGGGCTCAATTTTGTAGTTTTAATGGGATAATGAGGTAAATACTTATGTATTCATGTTGAATTTTTGTGTTTTATTCATAATATAATGGAAAGATTTCAAACGAACTTGTCTCCGTTTGTCATCCTGTGGTATTGTGCGTAGAAGTTTGAGGGAAAATGAATTGAATCCTTTTTGGAATAAGGCTGTAACATAACAAAATGTGCAAAACGTGAAGTGCTGTGATTGCTTTCTGGATTGTATTATGCACATAAGTTGGAGGAATGCTGACTCCTCATGTTTGTTAGCAACCTTATCTAACAGCATATTTTTTAAAAAGGGTGTTTTTGTGTTGCAGTAGTAGTTTTAGGAGTAAGGTAATGTAATGTATGTAAGCTGCAAAACAAAACTCTTTTTATCAGAGCCAAATGAAACAGGCCAACACCACCTTCCACAAGCTGAAAGCACCACTTCCTGAATCAAATTACATGTAAACAAAGCAGTTATCGTTTCCCAGCTTGTATGTCTGCACTGCCTGGTAAAGGTCTAAGCAGCCTTTTGCAGTTGCGACACTCACCCGCAGTTTTCACACTTGCAACAGCAGAAAAGGCAGATGAAGAAGGCGATGATGAGGACCCCTACCACCACGGAGACTGTAATTATCAGGATCTGGAAGTTCACTGAGATGGAAAGAGACAGGAAGTGAAATGGAGCTGATTTATCTTACATACAGTCACAAAGTCTGGCATCATTCTATAATAAAATTGTAATAATCATTATAATTAGAATATTACTTGACACAGAGAAGTACACATTCAAAGTAAATACAAGCAAGCCAGAGCAAAAGTAGCAATCCATAGAAATTCAGCTCTTGTAATGTTTTTTTTTTTTTAACAACAAAAGTAATAATAACAGTAATTATAATAATAATATAGGATCTTTCACACATAAATTAAGCTCAAGCTACATGGAAGGTAAAAACAAAACAAAAAGAGAAAAAAAAAATACCACATGTATGAAATCAGAATGAATATGACAAAATATACTGCATTTATATATATATTTCTTTATATATTCATATGTATTGTATTATTGTAACTATTGTAACAGAGCAATTGAGAGAGAGTGAGAGAAAGAGAGAGAGAGAGACAGAGAGAGAAAGAGAATGTAGCACTGCTGTTGTCTTACTTGAGCACAAGCCCCAGCGAGCGTCATTGAGTGGGCAGAGAGACTGGGGGGGCAGGATGGTTTTGACAGGGTATGTCAAACATAACTGAGTCTTTATACACCACAGACACTGCAAATGAAAAAGTCCCCTTTTTATAAATTCAGTTAAGAGTCAAATGCATTTTTTATCAACTGGCCCCCATTTCTAATCTAGTATAAAATGACAGTCATAAAGCAGAGCTAAAATGCCCAAACATTGAACATTGCTGTATATCTTGTTCCCAGACCAAATAGTACTCAATACTCTTAAACATTCGGGGTGCACAAAAATATCACAAAAAACAAGTTTCACAATTTTGTGTTTTGAAATACTGCATCAAGGCTCAAACACAAACTTGTAATGAACAGTTTATATGTAACAAACGGATTCAGACGGTGTTACATTTTGTGTTGCATATGAACCCCAACCAGTAGATAGCGGTGTTGTACTTTGCATTCAGATCCCACTGGTCTGACTGGATAAAAGATAACTATTTAAGAGGTTCTAAATGATAGTTTCAGTTAATTATTTTAAACACTTGACCAGCCCTAACTCCCATTAGGGCATCCTGGTCAACATATCTGTTACTGTGAATAGCCAGTAAAAGATGGCCTGATTTCCAAAAGGTATAAAGTTAAAACACTTCTTTAGTTATTTCAACAAGATTACTTTTCTATTTCCATATTTATGTCACAAATGCAAATGTTAGGCAGCACACATGGCCAACATTATACCAAAGAAAGATGGATCTACCCTTGTGTGTAACAGAGGTGTTCTTTTCATTAATTTCTGCACCCTTTCTTCCTGCCAATTATACATTTTCTCATTATGGCTCACAGACGTTTTGATTTCTAGCAATCCTACATGCACTTCCCTCAGAAAATGATTTCAGTTCAACCTTACCTCCAGCATTCCTGTTGCCATTTGATAGGTTCCCTACAAACGGAGTTAGCTGAAAACAATGTGTTATCTGCATATGCCCTTCTGTTGCATTTAGGCATTGATTATAGTTATATTTGGAGTGCTAGGCAGCTGTTTAAAGGAGCACAAGACTGCTGATTAATGCCACAATATTTGAGAAGTCAGAATCATATTCATAAAGCTTTAAAATATCAATCAACTGGCCTTTCCTAATGATGATTGTGAACAAGCCATAGCCCCAACAAGATAATGACAGAATGTTTTGCTTGAGGATACTCCAAAGGTTCTCCATAGGGTTGAGGTCAGAGGAGGGTGGTGCCCACACCATGAGTTTCTCTCCTTTTATGCCCATAGCAGCCAATGGTGCATTGTCTGGGCCCACTGCAACCATTTGTTCACTGCTTGTGAGCATTGATTAGGTGTGGCTGAATAGTTGGTTTATGAACAGCAGCAAGCCTCTGGAAGATCCTACACCTTGATGTTTTGTGCGACTCGAGAGGCATCAGCAGCTTCAAATATCTGTTTGCTGCTTTGTAATGACATTCTAGCAGCTGCTCCCTTAATCTGATAAATTTGTCTGTCGGAAACCTTCCTCATTATGCCTTTATCTGAACAAAGCCACCTGTGCTCTGAATAAGCCACACATCTCTTCACAGAACAATGATTACACTTACGTTTTTCAAAAATATCAAATATTTTCATACCTTATCCAAGGTATTGCACTATTTGACACTTTTCAGCAGCAGAGAGATCCTTGTTCTTTCCCATAGTGCTTGAAACCTGTGGCCTGCTTAATAATGTGGAACATCCTGTTCAAGCAGTTGGGCTCACCTGGCATGTACCGTATTTTCCGGACTATAAGCCGCACCCGCAAAGTTTTTTAAAAAACCCTGGAAAATAACACATATAAGAAGAAAGAACTGCACCTCATTATAAGCCACATTGTTTAAAGCGTGGAAAAAAAGTAGCGGCTTATAGTCCAGAAAATACGGTAATGTATTATTTTTGTTTTTGAGATTTAATCACCACTTTTGAAATTTGTTTATTATATTTATTATACATTAAGTCTTAATGTTCTAGAGATTTCTCTGTCAATTTAGAATCGTCTACGGGTATGTTTGTCATTCTGGACAGCAATCTTATCTTCCCAATCAGGTTTTACATTGATGAAATTTTGAAAGTGATTTCCAAACTCTCCATCAGTTTTACAGACCTCAGAGTAGCAGGAAAGAATGCTCCATCATGGAGACAGGCTTTATAGCTAATTAAACACATAGGCAGTGGGCAGATGAAAACTAGGTTGCACTGTACTAAACACCAGGAAAAGATAATTGAGGGACAAGAAACACATTTTATAAAACCTGCTCCACAGGTAAGGTTGCTGGTAAAGTGATCAACTGATACGCACACACACACACACACACACGCACGCACGCACGCACGCACACACACACACACACACATGCACACATTTCTATACATCTGCTTCTCTTTTTCCTTATTTCACTTCTCTAAACTATTTTCTCCTCTCTCTACACGTCAAATGGTGCCTTACTGCTGCCTTTACCTGTAAATATTAACAGAGACAAACCACAGAAAAGGGCAGAATCACAGCTGTACTGAAAAAGTACACAGTATCAAAGTGTGTGTAAGTAAATGTACTGGATAACTCAACACTGTGATGTGTTTACATTTAATGTATTGTCCCCCAGAAGTATACTTAGATTTGTGTGACTTTATGTACTAAAAAGTGTATATGTTGCTCTGCCTTAAAGACTGATATATGTAACATATGTCTGTTCTGCTTGACCCATGTCTGAATCTTTTCAATTGAATGTGAATAGTTGGGGCTAAACTGTGCACAGCCCATAGGGACTAGGAAGTAAATGATGTGTTTTTTACATTCAGCGTCAAACAATTTTATTATATTTATTCTACTTACCGAAGGGGACTGCAAGCAATCCTCACAGTTTGTGCTGTTTTTGCTCTCACAAGCTGGAGAAAGAGGAAAAAAGAGAAGGAATCGGTTAGTGTAATGAGTGTATACTGGCTCCTTAACAAGGCACAGTCTGTGTGTCTGTTCTGTAATAACCTCTATGCACCTCTATGTGTCCTGAGGTTGTCATAGTCACATCCATGGCATGTGGAGCATGAGGCCCCATAGGACTAACAGGGAGTACATCGTAACCTAGTACACGCAAGATTCAGCGTTCTACAACACAGCACCTTGAGAAAACAAGGATGCACCTGTATGGGAATTGTTCACATATGTGTCTGTCAGTATTGATATATGAGTTTTGTAGAAATTAGGGTTAGGTCTACCTGGATTAGGAGATATTTTATACAGTAACCTTAACCTGGACACCCAGCTAAAAGTGATTTTTATTTTCCGATATCATTCTAGCTAGAAAGCAAGGAATAATATTGCAATACAATTTTGTGGCATAAATGGCTTTCCTCTGTTCAGTGTTGTCTATACAAGGAAAATTGTGATTCAGACTATTGACAAAGAAGATGATGCAAAAATGTATAATTGATCAATGTGACAAATTCTTTTCTGCACCTGGTAAATGTTTTTTTAAATAACATATTAAGGATAAAGTATCACATTAGCAAAAATACACATTCACTCCATAAATTCAGGTGAAATTGGTCCCAGTTTCTATATTTTACAAATCAGTAGATATGTATAGAACAAATACAAGACGTTGGTATTGATTTACATAGTCAAATTCCAAACATAACATATCCTTAATGTATTTTTGACTAATTACCATTAAATTACATAGAATCTCACTCTCTCCTGTCTATTTTACATTTTACTAGTTCAATAGTCAAATGAAAATATCTACAATTATTCTTACAAGTACCAAATATCTACCCTGTAATTCTGAAAAAGATTTATAAATTAAAATTATTATTAAAATAATATTATTATTTAAAAAATAAAAAATAAAAATTGACATATATATTTAGAGTTAGAAATGTTTTGACTGCTAGTAAAAATGTAAGGTTAGATAAGAGAGAAAATGAGGTTCCATGTAAATCATTGGTAACAAGTGTTTACACACCAGTGTTTCCCTCCTGGTCCTGGAGGCCCCCCTGCACTGCACATTTTAGAATTTAACACCCCCCATGCAACTCTGAAGGACCTGTTAATGAGCTGATTTGTTGAATCAGGTGTGGTGGGAGAAGGTTCTAAAAAATGCAGGGCAGGGCAGTTCCACCTGGACCAAGGTTGAGAAACACTGTATACTCCCTGTATATAGACACAAATAAATGCATGTTTACATTCTCACCACTCACAATGGATAGCTGATGACCTGATTATTAATGGTAAACATTTTACAGTTGATCTTATTATAAGATCGACTGTAAAATGTAACTTATAAGTTACAATTTATTGGAGGAAAATTCATTCGAGATCTTCACTTTGAGATTTTACTAGCAAATATCTAATTGTGGCTCCGTGTCAATGAAATATCCCTCTAGGAACTGTTAATAATGATGTTCAGGTCTGGCACATCATACACCATGTTTAACAGGGCCTGTTATTATATGCATATTAATGCATTTCAAATTGAATACCAAGGAACCCCATTTGAGTTGTTTACTAAATGACACTATTTCCCAGAATACAAATGATCATAGTGATCTGCAGTAATTCTGCTGTTTTGAGGCGATTTGGGGTTTTATGAATATCCCTCTAATACCCTGTAGTGGATGTGACTTTACTCGCCCTCACACTCTGTTCCCAACTCAATTTCTTTGTTTAATTTGATTCGTTTTAGAGCAAAAGACAGGAGAAATCACCTTATAAAATCCAGACCTGAGCAGAGACTGTGGTTTAGCTAGTACATTTCCGAAAGTTCAGTATTTTAGCTTTTCTATACAGCAGTAACATTTCTTTAGATCAGTAAAAACTGTGAAATAAGCTGCTGGGTAAAAGAAGAGTTGGGTGCTTCTGGGCTTCTCTCTCTGAAGAAGGAAGAGGAAACCTGACAGAAACGCAAGAGCCAACAAGTTTCCCCTCTTAGTCTGTGTTGAAGCTGACTTTAATTGGACTGTAAACATTGGAAAAGAGTGACATAAAGTCTTACTTTGTTCAGGTGTGGGAGTCTGAGCCCAGCTTGTGCTCAATCCCAAGAGCAGCAGAATGAGAGAAACGCAGCTCCTCATCTTTAATTCTTCAGGATACTCAGTCCATACACGAGATTCTGAGCCAGAATGATGTACAGTTCAGGAAAGTCCGAGTAGAACTAGGTTCTACCTGGGTTACAGTGTCCTTGTCAGCCCACACCTCCTCCACAGCTGGCAGTCAGACTTGTTTGGGCTGTTAGGGGAGGAGGAGCTGGAGCACATGATCTCACTCTGACTGAGATTGGGTTCCTTTGTGTTCCTCAGACCAAAACAAGCACACAAATCTTGATAAGAATGTGGAAATTCAGAAGTGAATCATTCTAGAAATGATCAGGTCTGGCACATCATACAACATGTTTAGCAGGACCTGTTATGCATATTAATGCATTTCAAATTGAATGCCAAGGAACCCTGTTTCAGTTGTTATAAAAGATTAACAAACTGTGATAAAGATAAAAATCTTTATTCTTAATTCTCAGAAAGTCAAACAATATCAGCTAAGGAAACATTAGTTGAATCAGGTTCTTCACCAGATTACCTATAATCCTGAATTTATTCAAGATTCAAAGTAGCTTTATTGGAATGAGTGTATAAAGAACAATATTGCCAAATCATTAAAATAATAAAAAGTTTAGATAAAAGCAATAATAATGACAAAAGTACAGAAAGTGATGTATATGTTGTATATAAACTCCTATACATAGAATAAGTACAGTTAGAGTTACTGTAAACTTTCACGCCAGCCAGGACTGTATTTCTGCCTGTCTCTATGGCCAGGCTGTGGTCACTGAGCCAGTACTTGGTCAAGCTCCGTCTCTTTAGTGGATCTCTGATAGTCAGGGGATAGGGTTCCAGGCAGTACTCTCTTACTCTGATTCTGAATGTGGCTCTTTCACTCCTGCTAGCGGTTGGCACTGTGCTGAATGATGGAAGAGAGGGTCATCCTACCCACCCAGAGAGAGTGAGCCCAATTATGCTCTGAAGGACCCCAGGCTTGATGATGAAATGTATAGGATTTTTCCCTTTATTATATAGTGATGGGTGGTGACCTTTCAAATGTTTGCATTCTTGCTGGTTTCTGCAGCCATGTATGAAGCAGAGAAATCTCTGACTGGATTTTGTTCTCCCTTGCTTGCACATCACTAAGCCCCACCTCCACATGCATATCTCACCCCCTTATGTGAATTTTTTTGAAGGAGTTGAGTATCCAAGCGATCCACTGATAATGGGACCAGATGTACAAGGAGCTTGCTTAAAGCAGCATTATGTAAAAATTGTTGTTTCTTGTTCGTGGACTCCCCCTAGAGTCAGGGAGAGTAATTTGGGCCTTGAGCCCATGCTTGATATAGAGGCAGCTTAGTGGACCTTGGTATCAAACCCACAATCTTGTGATCAATAACCCAGTACACAAACCATTGAGCCAAAGCAAGCATTTTCAATAAAGCAACCACAACACAATTCCAATATAAATGAATGACACTGGTTACTATGGTGATAAATTTCAATAATTTATTAAAGCATTTTGTAAAGCCAGTTACAAAAAACGAAAACAAAAAAGAACAAAAACATTTATTTCCCTCTCTTTTAAAACAAGCACAGTTATTTATTCTTTTTTAAATATTATATATACTCATATAAGAACGACAATGAGGAAGATTTACATTCAGGCCCTTTATTGGCTGCCTGCAGCTGAGCAAGGACCCCAGTGTAAAGAGTGAGAGAGACAGAACTAATCGTGCATGTGTGTGTGTGTGTGTGTGTGTGTGTGTATGTTTGCTTGCATTTTTTCTGTCTGTGTGGCTCTCAGTGTATTTGCATGCATGTCTGTGTGTGTGTGTGTGTGTGTGTGCTTGCATTTGTTTCTGCCTGTGTGGCTCTCAGTGTATTTGCATGTGTGTGTGTGAGTGTGTGTGTGTGTGTGTTCAGTGAGACAGTTCAGTATGTGTAAGAATTAGACTCTCACTTGATCCACTAATGAAGGACAGTAAGCGTAAGTGACCCACTCCTAAACACTTACTCTTCAACATAAACCCCCTCACACACACACACACACACACACACACACACACACACACACACACACACACACACACACACACACACACCATCATGACACAACATTACAGTGTGTCCACATGTCTAGCATTCGTCACACAATCACTGTGTCCACACTGTGTTCCAGCACTGGCAGAAGTAGCCCTTCACTACTGACCTGGGACCGGTTTGCCTTCAAGAGGCCCTAAGTTTAGGAAATACATAGCTTGCATATTAATTTCATTTTGGTAGCTAAATAATAATGAATACAGGGTAATAATATTTAAGATGAACTGAACTGAATCATAGGCATAGACTTTAAGAGGTTAACAGTAAAACCTGATGGCTTTGTATGATATGGCAGCCAGTGGGGAACCCGCACAGCCTTTTAAGTTTAAGTTTCTTGGAATAAAATTGATTAATGTCTGGATTTTTAGTTGATTTTCATAAAAAAGAATAAGAGGTGCACAAATTAAAATGAACAATAATTTGACAAGGATCAGGATTTTCTTCTCCTACTATTCAAGAATACACATACAAGGCCAGTGCTCTCACACCGGTTAGGCCTTCAGACGCAGGACTGAAAATTATACATAAGATTAATCACCAACATAATTAGGAAGGAACAGTGGAATCCAAAAATCATGTTTTGAAGCAGAGACATATTTTGTAAGGAATAAAACATCACTCTAGGCCTCTGAAAGTCCTAGATACTACATCATTAACTCTAAATACAGGCTGACATCTAACCTGAATTCAGCCAGTTGTTACAGATGTAATTTTAGTAACAGAACTAGATTAAACATTTATAATGTTGTCTTAAGTTCATTAAGTTAACTAATAATTCAGTTAAACTTATGATATATTAAGTCATTATGTCATCATTGTTATAGAAAACAGCTACAAAACCAATTATGATAAAATGGACCAATAGAAATGCTCCAAAATATTTTGGAATAAAAATTCTCTACACTGAATTCAAATTATTTTCCCCTTAAAGTTGCCATTTAATGACACAAGCCTTTTGTGTGACTGTGATGTTAGCGCTGTTGCATTATCAGGAATTCCATTTGCACGCTACCATAAATTAGAAATAACATACAGGAGTATGTTTTGAATGGAGTTTGAACTTTATGGCTTGTTTTTAAGCCTTAATAATCTCTAATATTCACTGTTTACCACCATACATTGTACAATCCACTTCGCTTGGTGGTAGAATAGTTTGTTGTGATTATTATTAATATCAATTTTAATTATTTTGTAAACCTTGGTATAAATCATCATTTTGTATTTTGTTAACATTTGACACAGGAAATAAGCCACCGCAGGTCAGGTGTTACAGTGATTTTACCACATTTTAAGAAGAGATGTTAGGCACAAAGTGTGGCTAGTATGGCTTATTGCTTTATTATATTTTAAGGGATTCAAATCTGGACCTTGAGTCTAAGGTATGGAGCATGGTCCTAGGTCAGCACAAAAGGAAAACATCAGCCCACTGTCAGTCCTATCCCGTCCCTCCCACTCCCTTTCTCACTCCGTTAATATCATAGGTAATAAATACACCAACCCTTCACCCAGCCCTCCACCCACCCCTCCCACACACACCATTTTGTGCCTCAAACGACAACCACAACACCCACCCGTAACAGAAATACCCATACACTTATGCTTTTTTTCTGCACAACATCATAAACCATTAACCTTTTTTTTGCTTGCTTTGTTTCGTTCCATCTTTATGTTCAAAACTCTCAGACACACACAAAGGAACTTGCATTACATTGACAAATATAGTTGCATATCAAACAGCAAAATTACACAGGTACTGTTTTGGGAGATACAGTAGTTTTATATTTATAGGGTAAATAAAATAGACAATACAGGCATACCTGGACTCACTCTGAGAGTTGATCTATAAGTTATGATATGAATCATTGTGTTATGTCAATATGCGCCTTGTGCCCTTACTACAGAAATGAGCCAGAAATGAGCCACCCAAAAATGTTAATGTTAGTAATGATGAACAAAAGGTGTGATGAAATTAATATTATGCATCTGGAATGCATCCTATGAAGCATCCAGTCATTTTCTAGCCAATTTGAGGTTTTTGGTTGATGCATTTATTTAAACTAGCTGCAGGGTAAGCTATTTAAAGCCTCTAAGAAAAAGTTACCAGCACAACTGAATGTCACAAGTCATTGTAACCAGTTAATTAAAATATAAAATTAAATTTCCTTTAATTAAGTAAGATTTTTAATATAAAATCGTGTACACATGTGTATACACTGTAATATAGTGGCTACTATTAATTTTCGGACTTGGTTACCTATGTCCAATTTCTATGTTTTAAGTACTAATGCTAATATAATATAATCAGTATTTTAACACTTTTCCCTTCAGTACATAAAATGATGAAGGAAAAATTGGATTAAAATACATTTTAAGTGCATTTTAGTCAGTCATTTTTGTTGCATATTCATCATGTACATGTCAGATCACCTGATGAATATGCAGCTGAAGTACATGGTGTCAGCTTTTACCTTTTAAGAATACTCAAATGGACATTAAAAGGGCCCTAGAATGGAAAACTATAATTTTCCTGCATGAAAAATGAGAGAAACGTGGAACATGCGAGTGACAAGCCATGAACATCAAACACCTGTGGTCCTTTCATTTAAATACAAACAGAGCTGTAAAATGGGGCAATTCTAAAACCTCAACCTCATCTTGAAACAGAATTCTTGCCCTAGTGCAAGATGGTAACAGTGCAGGTCCACTTTCTAAGAATATGTGGCTTTCTTTACCTATGTGTTTAACGTTTTGAGACAATCATTCCCAGGATGTTCATCACTGGGGACTTGCACGTCCCTTCACAACATCTTGCAGCAGAGTACTACATTTCAATGTCATACTTGGAGCAGGTGGTTTACCAATCTGACAACATATACATAAGCAGGAGGACATATATGCAAATGAATAAACAGTCTGTATAAAATGATAATCACAATAATATTTTCCATGCGTAATTAGCCTAAGGAATGCAGCTAAATAATCAACAAGTAATAAACTCATTCTAATTATTTACAAAGCAAATGGTCACATGAACAACAAATTGTGCGTTATTGTGCTACAAGAATGAAGTAGCCAATAGATGTTATGGAAAGTGCACTAAAGAAAGGTGAACACATTACAGTTAAACTGACTAAAGGAAATATCTATGTTGTGGGTGGGAGTAGGACAAGTGCAGCAGGTGGGAATGGGACAAATTATAGCAGGAACGGGGGGGTATGGAATAAAAAAAAAAAAACTGGCCCTGTGCACATCGGCTTCTATGTGAGACATCAGGGTGTCTTGCTGAAAACCAGCCAATCACCAGCCTACCATTAAAGGAAACCAAACAACCTGTATCAGGTTAAGGCAATATAACAGGGTTGTAAAAATTCATCTTGGCATTTTTCACCCAACCACAGTCAATTACTTACTATTTATTCATTAAACAACACCTTAAAATAATGAATGCATCCAATGACACCTTTAATAAAAAATTGCAGTTGCTTTCTTTCACCACACCCAAAGACAAAAGCTGACATTCTGTCCTTTAGCTTTGTATTTTGTATTTGTATTTAGCTTTTGATCTGATCACTTGGCTTTTGATCTGATCACTCTCCCAAAACCTTTGCTTTGAATTATTTATGACCCAAGGTTGAACAATATTTGAGGCCAAAACATAAATACTGACTGGGATTTCTGACTGACCAGTATCAAACATATGGTGTGATTCAAGGCATTAATACTGGCTCAATGTTAGTTCAATGGTATCACTGGTGTATAATGAGTTAATTATTAAAACGTCCATTCTTCACATAGCATTTCCAAATGAATGTCAAATGGCACACTAAATGTCACCATAACTTACGAAGCATGTTTGTATGCTGGTCATGGTATCATCCCCAGTTTAGACTTGGCCTTGCTTGGTATAATACTGATATATTTTCAGTGGCACCACTCAGTAAGGAATTAGTTTGGCTTGCCAAACTGGGGACATGGAGGTATGTAGAGGCTTTCAAAACTGCTGTGCAGGTTTCTTGTAGAGTGTTTGAAACTATTCACTCACTCCCTTTTCTAATATTATTGTGCATTGACTTTATATTTAGTTGTAGACTAAATATTGGTACTATGTCCTGTTTCAAAATGCATTAATTTAGTTTTTTTAAGACTCAAAGGAGACTAACTGGAATATACTCACTTTTATACTGGTGTATAAAACATAGCTTGACAGTAATGAAAAGCAACAAACTCACATCCAAATGTTCAAATAGCTCTCTTGGATGATTTCTTTACATGTCTGCTCTCTGGTCAGTCCCAGGGCACACATTTTCAGCGATGGACAGTTCTTTCTCACAAAATGGCTCTGAGTATGACTCTCTCTGTCTTGAGAGTGAAAGAGTTCACTTTTTAGCAAATATGGAGACACAAACAGAACAAACACACACAATCCCACCTTTCTGTGATGACGCAGTCACTGGTCCTTTGGGCTGGAGAGGACATTGACCACAAGCTAAACATTAAGAGAGAGTTGATGATGGACGGTTGCGACAAAAGAGAGAAGTAGAGACGAGCTTGGTCATCAGTGTTAGTGCTGGCAGTGAGGGAGGCTTTACAGTGACTGGACTGACAGGCTCAGTTGTGCTTTTGTAGAAGTGTGGTTGGTTCTGGCTAATAAATTAAGACTTAATTGACAGGAGTCAATTAGCAACAATGTTGCTTTCAGAATAAATAAGACAGAGGGTTAAAACAGAGCCAAGTCATAGTCATTTTGCACCCCTCTCTTACTCTCTAACTCTCTCTCTCTCTCTCTCTCTCTCTCTCTCTCTCTCTCTCTCTCTCTCTTTTGTTGTTGTACTCCCAATCTGTGGTCAGCAGGTAGGTGTGGTTAAACATCTTGACCGTATAAGGAGACTTCCTCTGTCTTGTGATTACAACTCTTACTTTACCCCAATTCTTGATCACCTGATCCAAGCGCTGCCGGTGCTGGTGACGGACATGACGCTGCAGCGCTTCTTAACAATCATGTTGATGTAAGCCTTCATGATCTTAGTGATCTCACCCACCTTCAACCACAAACAACAAATAAATTCATTACTTGATAATGGAGGACAATTATGGAATATAGAAAAAAATAATGATTAAATACACTTGAAATGTGTCATGTCTGGTGTCAGAGTTTCTCTTATTCGGTTCTTATTGATGAATGAGACTAATATAGTTAAAGTGTCTAGAAGCTGTTTGGTCTGTTTCATAGATAGTTTAACATACAGTCAGAAAACACATACACATTTTTATATAAGGTCAATTAGCAACATCATGCTAAGTTTAATGAGTTATAGATTGGAAAACTGTCTTTAACAAAGTAAATTAATGAGTTTGGTATATGAACGTGTCAAAACCGTGAACCTAAAAGACCGACCTTCTTCAAGAGAATATCCCAAGTGAGTAAAATGGAACTGTGAAATGTGTCAATTCTAACACCTTAAAATTGTTAACAGTCTTGTTTCACGCCCCTAAAATTTTCATACAATCAGTTTACTAGTGAAAGGCTTTTAAGGCTGAATGATATGTAGTGTCAGGTTCTCTATGATCAGCCAGTACAAATATTGGCCACTTCAGGGTCTTGTTCAATTCCTCTCTCCCTTCACAAATCGATTGGAGGAATTCCCAATTTACTCAAATCTAGTGGCTAAGGAAATAAGTGGCCGAAATTATGGAACTTTTAATCCCATACAGGCACCTGCCAATGACAGCACTGCTCTCTGAAAAGAGGGGGTATTTATGCCAGAAAAAACTGTCCTATTTTATATTCATTACACATAAAGTGATATTTCTAGTCTTTGTGGTTTTCCTGTTGGTCAGTATCTCAAAATATTTTTAATTCAAATTTGAACAGATTACTAATCACAGTATCAACTTATTCTAATAAAAAGATGCACTAGTATATTTGCTGTCTGCCTGTGTCATGAACATAGTTGTTCACATATATCTGTTACACGTTTCCTTCCACTAGAGTACAGACTAGAGAACAAAGACCAGGTTTCCATATGGAATTTTAAAAGAATGCTAGTCTCTCACCAGCTGCTCTGATAAGAACATTAGTCTGCACCAAGCATATTAGAGCAGCAGCAAGGACACATATGGGTAACTACTGACTTGGTCACACAGACCTTTTAAAAATACTCCACAGTATGTACATGATATCACGAATGGGGGTGGAGTGGAGCAGAATAGAGGTTTCCAAAAGTTTAAAACAGAACATTATTTAAAAACTTTAAAACTAGATATAAACCACATAGGCTCAGTCCATATCCAGCTCTGTTTATATCCCAATTTCGATATAAATATCAATATATTGCCTCAGTCCATGTCTCGATATAGATATTCATATCAATATATTGCCCAGCCATAAAGCCATAACTGGGCATAATAAAAATATTTTGGTTCAAATAATATATTTTAATCAGTACTGAATATATACACCATATTGAGGTTTCCAAGCCTAAGGACCTGTATCCAGCCCCACGTTTCCAATCAGATCCTCATTACAATGCTCTGAAATCTAGTAGAAAGCCTTCCCTGGACTGTAGAGACAATTGCTCCCTATAAAGACAGGATAAACCGCATTTAATACCCTTGATTTCAAATGAAAAATGAGCAGGAATGTCAGTACTTTTTTCTATAAAGTGTATAATGTCATTTTAAAAAAATAGCATCATGAAATCTAATACATTCCACCAAGTTTGTTTAAACTTGTCAATGTGACTTCTCAAAAACCTTTGATGGTATCAGAAATGTTTGAGATCACCTGAGGGGTTTCGAAGAACATCTCTCTCTCATCAACAGTGATTTTGTAGGTGCTAGGCTGGGGTGCTCCGAAGAAAACAATATGCTCATACTGGAAGGTCTCGAGTGGTTTGGGCTCCCCTCTCTTATATACGGACACATTTTCTGCACTCACGCCCAGCCACAGATCATGAGGGAAGCCTCCTTCTTTACACTGCAGCAAGACACAGTTTTTAATACCAATAAAACAATACAATAAAACAAATACGTGTTTAGCTCAGTATTTAAAACATTTACGTTAATAAATGAGCATTTTGCAATCCCTACCTCCACATCAAAGAGTGTAGACCCATACCCAGGCCACTCTTTGATGATGGTCATGTACTTGAGCATGGCCTGATGCTGGGGCATGCCTTGTAGCCGGTTCCACTTCTCCAGCACACTGGTCAGTGTGGCCGACATCTCCTCCTTTACAAACATCTCCAGCATCTGCTCCTCCTCCACCCGCTGCTTCTTCAAAGAGCCTGTCTTAAAGCTGCGCCTCAAAGTTCCATCAAGGAAGCTGGTGCGTCTCCTCTCAAGTGTGTGACCCCCTGGTCCCACCACGCTGACCCCTGGAGCCCCTGCCCCGCCAGCCTTGGTGGACTGCAGGATTCGTGTACGGAGCCGGGCTACAGGATACACGCTGCTCAGGCTCCAGGGTGTCCGTGCCACATCCCCGTGGATATACTGCAAGCGAAGAGCAGCTAGGTGCTGCAGCGTTTCCTCAAGGGCAGGGAAATGACCACTAATCAGACTCTCATGAGCCTGTGGAGAAAGCAAGAGTGATAAATAAACAAGGTGTGAGAGAAATCACAAATTAGACTGACATTAGACTGAGTGTATGTGTAGACATGCTTTAATTTTATTATTCACCTGTTCAAACATAAAGGCAAACTCCACCCCCTCTTTGGGCATGCTCTCCACATCAAGGAAGCAATAAAGTTTAAAATAAAGCCGCCAGGGTCCATCTTCCTCCTCTTCCTCGCATCCTGCCAGCCTGCAATCAGAGACCATTGCATTTTAAAAGCCATTCTCTTACATATATGGCAAATAATACAGCCTATAACCATTAAGAATTCCCCATTTATCAATCCCAGTAGATAAGTCAATCCACTAAATACATAAGGAGCTTCAGAAACCTTTTAAGAACCACTTAAGGAACCATTGCTATAATCATTAAGACTAATATAGACCTGTATCAGTTATACATAAGAATCAACATTGTTTTTATCTTTTCTTTAATAATTTTATTCCAATTTGGAATGACCAATTACTGGACCCCATCAGGTCTCTCCCCATCACATACAATGCCCCCAAAGGTAGGAGGATGAAGACAAGAACATGCCTCCTTTGATACATGTGAAGCCAGCCACTGCCTTTTTTTGAACTGCTGCCAATGCATCATTGCTGGGCAGGCAAGTGCCAGGTCCCCAGCTCCAATACAACAGCTAACCAATGACTGTGCCAACCAGTATCGCTCTAGTTGTGATGTGGTGCCATCTATCCTCCCAGAGAGGGCATGGTCAATTTTGCTCACTCAAACTCTGGCTGGCGATGGCAAGCAGCAAGACCCAGGATGTGGACCTACGATCCTGAGTCATTCGGAACAACAATGTGTTTTTGATGTTTGAAGGCAGACTGTTTTGGTCTATATACCTCTCAAACTTGGCGAGTACATCTGCCACAATGACACGGCTCTCGATAGCCCGGCTCTCAACCTTGTTATGTTCAAATAGTGAAAACAGGTTCCTGCTGTTATCCATTGCCAGACCTCGGATCAGCTTCTCCACAACCTTCAGACAACACAGATCAGAAGAACGTTAAAACATTGGCAGTGCACATTCCTCATAGCAATGTCCTGAAAAGTGGAGAACAAACATAATAATGCAGTTGTTACTGTGTAGATACAGTAACAACTGCATTGTTATGTTTGTTCTCCACTTTTCAGTATTACACTCCCACTGTAATAGGGCATCTCAAAAAATAATACATTTATATTCATTGCACATATTGTTGACCAGTATGGCTTATATCTCATGAAAACCAAAAAATTCAGAACCTCAAAGTTTTAGAAAATTCAAAATACACAGGACAGTATCAACTTTTAAACAAAAAATGCTGTAAACACAATCACTTTAAATTCAATTATTGTAAAATATATGATTCTATATCATTTTTTAATTAAATAGTGAAAACCTTTCTCACAGTTTTCTGATTTTTTGAGATGCACTAGTATCTGTCTGTCTCTCACCTCTCCTGCAGTTGTGTGGGAGTTGATTGAGATTTTGCAGGATCCTCCTCCATGGCAGTACACAGTGGTGGTCATCTCTTGTCTGGTCAGCAGGGCCACAATCTCCTCCTGAGATGGCACAAATTCCCTTGTCTTGGTCTTCTTTAGAGACTCACCGATGAAGTGGGCGTACTTCTCAATCTCAGTACCAGGGTAACGCTCCCTAACCCTGAAATACAAAACAGCTGCAAATACTGCAATAACTCTTTATATACTGCTAAACTGAACTGTAGCATATTATTTTATAAAACATTGCACTTATATAGCATTTACATTATATATATTCTATTTTGATTTGATACTTTACAACAGTAATTAGTCCCTCAGTCTGACTGAGTGTTAAATGTCAGCAAGTTAAATGATAAGATCCCAATATTAAGGCAGAACCTAAAGCTTAACAGTGAAACAGCATCACCTTTTCAAATGGAAGCGGAGGTAGCGCAGAATGGCACGACTGGGTAGGAAAGTGCAGCTCATGCAGGTCAGCAAATGCCAATGTGCTCGATTGGCCTGGCTGTTGGGCTGGGGCACATGATTGGTCTGTTTGATCAACTGACAGTAGATCTCGTCTCGGAGTGGCTTGAGATCATGGCAGGTTTGCAGGATTCCCTGGATGATGGCTATTGGGTCAGATACAATCTCCATCTCCTGAAGAGAGTTAAAGATCTTCACTGCCTCATCCTGCAGACTGCCATAACCCTTCTGCTTTTGATCTGCCAGGGAGAGAGAGAGGAAGGGGAATTAAAACAAGGATGAGTAAGAGTGAGACAGGGATAGAGAGTGACTAATGAAATAGTGAGGTAGCCATTGTGTGAAACAGATTCTTCTGCTGTGGCATTACACAAATAACCTTTTGAATGACCTACAGTTTTAAGAGTGTAGACAATGAATGAATGAGACTGTCACAAAGAACAGGGAGTTACATAAATGTCGGCTCACGTTACATAAAGATGGGGACTGGAATGCTTGTAATGTTGACTTACAGCTGTCAGTGACTTCTCCATAGGGCAAGGGCAGAAGGGGTGAGTGCAGGGGATGCTGGGTATATCTGAGGATGGGGTTTCTGCGATACATCTGCTCCACTGCCTCGGAATTCACACTGCTCTCCTACAGAACCATGAAACAAATATATAGTTTGTAAGACTGTGATTTATCTAGCAATAAAAGACCTTGAATTCAGCTGTTATTATTAATTATATATACAATTTGCCAGGAGTTTACATTTAGTATGGTTTGTGGTTGGCAGATTTTAAATAAAGCAGTATGTAGATCTTCTAATCTACCTAAAATAAATCAAACCTTAACCTGGCCCAAGTCAGTCTTCTCTATATTTACCTTAATGTCTCTGATGAGCTGCTGAGTGGGTGTTTCGATGGGCACCTTGTTGTCAATGACTCCCTGGATGGCTGACACCCATCTCATAGCTTCATTCAGCATCTTGGTGTAAAGTCGGTAGGAATGTTTGCGCCCATGAACTACAATGTTCCAGTAACCTGCAGCACAAATATGTTAGCAGAGGTAATGAAAAGTAATAGATTTTTTTTCTAAACTAGACAAAACTCGATTAAAGATAATAATTTACAGTACCAGTCAAACGTTTTGACATACAACTGAATGTATTAGACATAACATAACTTGGTTACTTCTTTTGACATTGATATTAAAATCATATCTGTCATATCATACAATGTGCTCTATGGACAAAAATATTGTCCTTCATTTTGAAATCCTGGGCATTAAAAAGAGTTTTTGTTAGAGTAACTGTCTCTATGTCCAGGGAAGGTTTTATACTAGGTTTGGGAGCACTACCATGAGGATTTGAAGTGAAGCCTGGGCTGCTTGAAAACCTCAATATTATGCATATACTAATTAAAATATTAATATTAAAATATATTAAACAAATCAAACTATTTCATTTATAAAGAAAAATATACAAAATTCCTTCTACTACAGAAATATGGTCTATTGATTGTGTGTTTTGAAACGCACAACACATTTCTATTTGGTTTTTACAAGACTGGACAAGCAGGTTAGTTTGTAAGGTTTTCCTGTAAGGGCTGAAGAGAGTATGTGTGTCCAAACATTTGACTGGTAAAAATAAAAATAAAATAATAATAATAAAAAATTAATAATTAATAATAATTAATTAAGTTGCAAATAGTTGCACCCAGAAGGAAGTGTCAGACTGGAGTGCTATTGGGAAGGAAGATCAAGGTTACCAGGAACAAAAAATTAGAGTATCCATTCAGAAAAAGTAGGACCACTAGTTGCAGGATGTCAATAAACTAACGTTTGGCTGTCAAAGTAACGACGACCAAAGGTGATCTTGCATCCAGAAGGCATGGTATCATTGTATGGGGTGCAATTTCTTATGATGCAAGATCACCTTTGTTGGTCGTCTCCACCAAGACAAAAGTGGGACTCATCACTGACGATGACCTGCGGCCATTCTGAGTGACTCGATGACAGTCTGGCAGGACACCATTTCAGACCTGCACGACAATCTGTTGATTCCTTCTGGGTGCAACTAATTTATGGACAAAGTGTGTATGAAAATCACATATTGTTTATTAATAATGTTACATAATCATACTCACCTGTTTCTTTGAAGACCTTTTCCTCAGGCTGGACAACAGAGCAGAGGCTGTTAAGCACCAGGGTTCCCATCTTGGATGCACTGCGCTCGGCCGACTTGTAGTAGTCCAAAGAATTGTTCGTCAGGATGAACCAGCGCTTCTTTAGCTTCAGTGCACTGCTCTTGGCCCCAGTCTTTACTTCTTTATGCAGCCAACCTGAGACACAAGATCAAAGTGTTAAACTTTTCTCATAAATAGACAGTTGAGTTGTACAGGGTGTTGTTAGATTTAGGACTGGTGGTATAAGTGTGGTAGCTTTACAGAAGAAGGCAAATACATTTAGGGCATTTCTATTGGTCAAATGATTTCAAATGACATAGATACAGTAACATGCAAAATCCATACATCCTGGTCCAAATTTCTGTTACATTAAATGAGAAGATGAACAGTGGAATGCAAGTTTAGATCTAGAAGGCCAAGATAAGTTTCAGAGAAAAATGCTGACTCTACAGTGGTGTTGTGCTATTTGACTGGGCAGCGACACCTGCAGAAATAAGACCTTCATGTGCAGATAAAGTTTTCAAAGACACATCTGAACAAGCCTGAAGGATTTTTGAAACAAGTGTTGGGGACTGATGATGTTAGAAGAACTTTTAGCTGCAATGAACAAAGGTATGTTTGGAGAAAAAAATGAAAAGAACACCTCTCTAACTGGATTGATCATGCTTTGGGTGATGCAGCCAGTGGCACCGGAAACAACTCACTGTTTAATTAAGTCAAATAGAACAACCATAGAATAAAAATAGATCAAATATAACAAAATTTTAAACATTTACTAGAGCTCTTGTTACTGAGTCACCATCAATTTGCTTACACTGCAAAAAAAATAATAATAATAACATAATCTCAGCAAGAGAAAAGATCTTAAATCAAATCTTAGTTTTAATCTTAATCTTTGTCTTACAAAGCCGTGTAAGTGTAAGATTATTTGGTTATTTTAAGAAAAATGATCTTGATCAACCTTACCTACATATGTTTTACCTTATTTTAAGTCATTTATGCCTCAAAACAAGTACAAAATGTCACAGGTGAAGTTATTCTGAGTGTTATGTCTCAATTTAAGGCTTTCACTTGATTCTAGAATTGAGGTTTTCCTACATTGTCTTACTTCACACATTTTGAGAGGGGGCTAAAAAAACTTGAACAGTTTATTTGTCATGATATGCATTATGTATTACATCATACACAAACAATATTTTTTTAACAAATCATGTTTAAGACGCCTACATTTAAACTTAAAACCTGTTAACTATAAAATACTGCTTCTGACTCAATGATTTAGCCCCACAATATCTTAAAGAACTTCTTAAACCCAACAAACACATACACTTCATTCCTCAAATGAGAAAAACACTGCATAAATCGCCCCAACTCTGCAATACCGTTCCTGCTAGTGTTCGGGAATCTCAGTCTTCAAATGTAGAATGAACACATTTCTCTTCCTGCTGTTGCTCTGTACTGCTCTGATTACAGGTTTCTGTTCATTACTGCAGTTCTTACTACCTCCTTTACATGTTCTCCACCAGATTACCTGTACTCCTTAACTTAATCTTCTCTCTCTTTCTTTCTCTCTCCCTCCCATGTCCCAAGCTGCTCCTGCTGCCTGGCTGATGTTGGTACAAATTTGTTCATGGCTGGGTGCTACTACCTGATTCCCCCCTTCCCTAATATTTGAAGACTTAACTAATCCTTCTATTACTTTCCTTCTGATTTTTAGCTCTTTCCCATGTATTGAGATGATCTACTCTGTTACTCAACCTGGCTCCCCATTAACCCATTGCCCTCTGTGATGCTATCCTCTTAGGATGTTCACACTGACTCATTCATGCCACATTAGAGACAGCAATGCTCACACATCTACAGTTCTTTATTATTTTACAGAGCTATCTGGTGTCAACCAGAGGAGGATGGGTTCCACTTTTGAGTTTCTTCCTCCTTTCTTCCTCCTTCATAGTCTAAGGGAGTTTGGACCCAGGCTTGGACCCAGATGTCAAAAGAGGCTTGGACCCAGATCTGCTTTGTGACAATGCTTACGTTGCTATAAAATAGCTTCTCATTTTTATTAGATTTGATTTGACTTTGTCTGTGATAGATTCGTTTATTTTTGTCAGTGTTGTCTGTTTTTGGATGCAAAGTGGTCCATAAGCATACTGGACTAACCTCTGACCAGAAACTCCTGCTCTATTTTGGAGTCTCCTTTAGGCTTCTGTAGGAGGCTGATCCAATGGTGCATCTCCTCTGGCAAGTCAGTGTTACAGTGGATCACTCGATTGGCCGTGATGATTACAAACGAGTTAGGCCTGCCAGACAGAGATACAGATCACCACCACTGCTGCTACAGTTGTAAAATCAGAATCAGCAAAGTAAAGGTGTTTACTGTCTGGTACCATCTAGTGGTGGAGCAGTCTATTGCATTTATATATGTATGGCCAGAAGGGGGCAGAATAGCAGACTTACCTGTCAGGATTGTCAGATGCACAAACGGAGTCTATCAAACCAACATCCAGAGTCCCCTGCGATAGGGTGTGGGAAAGGCAGGAAGGGATGAATATGGTGGTGAGGGAGGTGTGAGACAAGCAACCTTAAAAGTACTGTGCAGAATATAATCTGTTTGCTTTATTCTGGTTGATTACTTTGTTAAATTCTAAAATAATCTTGAATACCACTATTTTCCTTAATGTAATTCACACCCTGAAGCACTTGATAATTAGTGGGTGTGTTCAAGTGTTTAATCACAACTGACCACAGCATTCTTCGGGTTGGCCTGCTCATGGGACATCTCCAGCAGCTGCTCTGGAGAGGCAGTGTGGACACGACTCAATACGTTAAACCAACCACTAACAGCAAGAGAAACAGGGACAAAGAGAGAAAGAGATAAAATGTGAGAGACACACAAATAGAATGAGCACTTGCTCAGAGCAGGTGACAAAAAAAACAACAACAAAAACAACAACAAACGTTCACATAAATTACGGCACAAAGAGTTTAGGCCCCTGTGAAAAATTTGAATTCACATCAATAATCTGGGAAATAGAGTTTTTGTACTCAAGGAAACTCTGAAAACACTATGTAACAATTACAAAATAATAATTTGTTCCCAGTGTGTTTTCTGAATTCTTTGTGACTTAAATGAATAGAAAATGTTATTATTCCCAGTAAACATTGCTGTTGTGGTCAGCACAATGATATTTTGAAATGTATCTATTTTTAAGAATATTCACTATTATATCGATATATTCAGGGCTGGCTATAGACTTCAAGAAGCTTCTGGAATTGTGAGAACTATCAAGAAGTTTCTAGAACTGTCTAGTTTATTCTGATAGAATAAATACCAGCAACCTTCATATAAAAAGTTGCATTTTCCATCAATGTGTTCATTAAAACGTCTCCAAATCTCCTCACGGGAGTCTAGTATTATTTATATTTCTCATCCAGCATCTGGTTTGGTAAATCGGTGATTAATCTGGAACCAAGCTTTGTTCTTCAAACTAGCTCACAAGATCTCAACTACTGTCTTTGAAATGGCAAATTTGTAAGTTTTACAGTATTTATGTTTATCTGCATCTGTTCCTATGTGATCTGGAGTTTTTATACTAAAAACACTAATAATGTGTTAAGGTGCCTAAAGCATCTGCATAATACTCTGTGACTACTGGACTGATCGCACACACATTAGCGTACCTGGCATCTTCTGGTGACTCAGCAAACACTTGATATGTCCTCTCATCCGTCACAATGTTCAGAGCATTCTCCTTCTCGTGGTTGTCCACAATCTCCCTGGAAAGTGCAAAGAAGACACTTTTCAGTAATCTATATATACTGCAACCTTTGCTGAACAAGCAAAAGCACAGTATTCATTTCTACTATTCTGTGCAGCACAAATGACCAGCACATTTATGTTTATGTTGATTACAATTGTCAAACAAACAAATTAGTAAACAAACAAATTACTAAGATGTTTATCTGTTTATCTATTTATATGTTTGGGTTTACTTGGCTGAGCGGATGTCGATGGTTCCCTTCAGCTTCTCCTCACTGTCATTTTCGAAGTACATGAGCTTGGAGTCACGCAGCACAAACCAGCGCATCTTCCAGTTCCTGCGGGACAGTGTGGACAGACCCCCACCTTTCTTATACAACCAGCCTGACTTCAGAGACTCCTGCTTTGAGCGAAACCACATGAAGGTTTCATCCTTCAGCACACACCAGCGCCTCCGCCATGGGATCATCAGGCCAGCTGTAGGGACAGATTTAGGTATTTATATGATATCTAATGTAATAATATCCTCTAATGTCAGTAGGTACTATTTCCAGTAAAATAACACAACATAACCAGTAAAAATACCCAGTAGAAAAAGATAAATAAGTAAATAAAGTATAAGGTAAATAAGTATTTGATACACTATCAATTATACACAATCAGAAAATCACATTGTGATTTTAAAATAATTAATTGGCATGAAATAAGTATTTGATGACCTACCAACCAGCAAGAACTCTGGCTCTCACAGACCTGTTAGTTTTTCGTTAAGAAGACCTCCTACTCTGCACTCATTATCTGTATTAATTGCACTGGTTTGAACTTGTTGCCTGTGTAAAAGGCACATGTCCACACAATCACACTCCAACCTCTCCACCATGGCCAAGACCAAAGAGTTGTCTAAGGACACCGGGAACAAAATTGTAGACCTGCACATGGCTGGACAATAGGCAGCATGGTGAGAAGACAACAACTGTTGGTGCAATTATTAGAAAACGGAAGAAGCACAAGATTACTGTCAGTCTTCCTCAGCCTGGGGCTCCATGCAAGATCTCACCCCATGGGGTAATAATGATTCTGACAACAGTCAGAATCAGCCCAGAACTACATGAGAGGACCTTGTCAATAACTGAAGAGAGCTTGGACCAAGGTCTTTAAGATTACCATTAATAACACACTATGCTCTCATGGATCAAAATCCTGCAGGGTACACAAGGTCCTCCTGCTCATGCCAGCACATGTCCAGGCCCATCATACTTTGGGAGTGCTTTTCTGCAAAGGATGGGATGGGGACATGAATTACAAGATTTTGGCCGACAACCGTAAGAGCACTGAAGATGGGTCGTGGCTGGGTCTTTCATCATGACAAAAACACACAGGCAGGGCAACTAAGGAGTGGCTCCGTGAGAAGCATTTCAAGGTCTCCAGACCTAAACACAATAGAAATTCTTTGGAGGGAGCTGAAACCCAATGTTGCCCAGTGATAGCCCTAAAACCTGAAAGATTTGGAGAAGGAGGAGAGGGACAAAATCCCTGCTACAGTGTGCGCAAATTTGGTCAAGAACTACAGGAATAATCTGACCTCTGTAATTGCAAACAAAGGTTTCTGTACAAAATATTAAGTTGTTCTAGTGCATCAAATATTTATTTCACGCAATAAAATGCAAATGAATTATTTAGAAATCATACAATGTGATTATGAATGGAGATTTTCATTCGAAAATAAACTGTAGTCCAGGAATGGAACTGCTCCTTTTCCAGGGAACTGGTCACTTAAGTTTTAATATAATACTGGGAGTTTAGATGTACTGTGCCAATAAAGTTGAGTGTTCTCTTTTCTCAAGTATTCTCAGAGTGCTGTTCTAAATAGCCTTTGTTATGTTATAACTATATGTCCAACTGTTTGCAGATGCATTCAACTACTTTAAGTTGCACCCATTGCTGACACAGGTGTGCAAATGCACACAAACAGCTTGTCTATTGCCTGTAGAGATGTATTGCAAAATAGAACAGGACTCCCTAGAGAAGATAAACTTTTGGCACTATGCCTAATGCCAGGCATGGGCTAGTGGGCTATAAAGCCCCCTGTACTAAGCTGTGGAGTAGTGGAACTGTATTCTCTGGAATGATGGTGAGTTGGGCAGTTGAGGATGAAGTGAGGTGGAGATCGTCCAACATTCTGAGCTCACTCTTGTAAGTGAATGCAATCCTAATCCTAACAGCAATGCTCCAAGATATAGTAGAAAGCCTTCCCTAGACAGAAGTTACTCCAACAAAAACTGGATAAACTCTTTTAATACCCTTGATTTCAACAGAAATTAATGAGTGAGCAAGCATGCTTTTGTCCATACTGTGTTTGTGGCCATATGTGTATATATGTCTTAGTGTATGTTACTCAGGTTTCACTGAGGAATGAAACTAATGTTTCAATTCCTCACACTCACCCTTCATATAGAGGTAGCTGTGGAAGTATGGGGGTCCATTACCATTCAGCACGTTCACTTTCCCATTAGACACCTCCTCATCTGTGTCTGCGTAGCCATCGTGCTCTTCATCACTCTCCACATACTGAGAGAATGAAAAAGAAAAAGATGAAAAGAGAAGAAATCAGGGACAACATTTAGGGAAAACAGAAAAATATAAAACCATGTGTTTGTGTGTGCATGTGTGTGTGTGTCTGACCGAGTCAGAGCTGCGGTTGTAGGACTCCTGGCTGGCGTTGGTGCAGGTGGATTTTCGAGCGTGTTCAGGGTCAGTAGCTGCAGTGCTGCTCTGGCCATCCTCTAGCTCGTCTTGGTCATAGTCAGACTCAGTGTCCAGTGGCAGGCTGTAAATTGGTTCTTCAGCATCCAGCATGGATTCAGATGCCGTCAACTTGCTGGCCCGGTCGACACCTTCACTGTCTTCTGTTTTTTTCTCCTCTTTCTCAGGCCCTGCAAGCTCAGAAACATCCTTTATCACCTTGGGAGCCTCTCCGGGAAGTGGTGGTGGAGGAGGTGGAGGAGGTGGGGGAGGAGGTGGAGCATTGGGAGCTCCAGGAATGTCCGAAGTTGCAGCAGTTGCTCCTGATGGCACCGTACCCTCGGCAAAGGCTGCAGGAGGAGGAGGCAGGGTGGCTAATATCTCCTGATCCGGAGGTCCCTCAGCAGGCGGGGGAAATTCAGACAGTGGTATGCACTCCTCATCTGCATGGAAGCCTTCGTCCACCTCTTCCTCCTCAGTAAGGGTAGGGGGAGGCATAGGAGAGGCTCGTTTGGGGTCAAAGTCCTGCAGGTCGAGGGACTGGGTGGCGGCACGGGAAGCCACCTTCTTTTGGCGCAGTGTCTCGGCATCCCGTCGCAGGCGGAGTTCCTGCCTTGAGCTCTCACACAGCATGGACACACCATCCTCCCTCTGCTTCTGCAACCGCTCAATCTCTCGCTCTAGCCTCAAAATCTCCTCCATCTGACGGGTCTCTTCCTCTGTAGTGCGTGGGGACTGTAGGGAGAGACAGAGAAGTAAAGCAGGAGGCAGAAAGTTGCGTAAAGAAAAATTGGTACAAGTGACAAACCATGAACCTCAAACACTGTTGTTTCTCTTTCAAAAGCAAAACTCAAGTAAGTAAAATAGAACTGCAGTTGAATGAAATGGTTTAGAGCTAATGCTAGGCAGTTACCCAACTAACACCTCTTTCACTAGCAAATTACAATCCATGCTAACTGAACCCAGCGAGGACAGCATCTGGAACATCTGTAAAAGGTTAAAAACGAACTCTGCCAGCCAGACACCATCTCTTCCACTAACTAACTGCACACCATGAAAAATAATACCACTCATCACTCTGAAGTAAAATAACAAGGTGGTAAATAGGTTTGTAAAAGCACATCTGGGCCACATCATCCCAAACACAGTGATAAAGTGAACTACTTACTATTTATATATCAAAGAGCAACTTACTCAATACTCCGTTAAGGCATTTTCCATCTTTCAAATACAGACATCCTCCAATATTTATGTTTTCTATTTATTAATTTCACTTGTAACATTTACACAAGTTACCTAATAAAAGTACATATTAAAAGCAGTCAAGACTAAAACATGCTTTTTATCTTTGGAATGGGTGAGCTAAGACACTTTAGGCTGGAAGAAGCCCAAGGTAAGACCCCGCCAGACCTTATCAAATCTATATTACACTATTCCTGGGATTGATTATTATATCAATATATTATACAGAGGGTGAAATAAGTATTGAACATCAGTTTTCTAAGTAAACATGTTTTAAAATTATCTAAGGTATTTTGAAGGTATGTAAGTTCTGGAAGAGCTGAGCTTACTTCCGTCTCAGCTCCTTCTGGCACACTCTCTCCTTTAGCAGCCTCTCCATCTTCAGCCTGCTCTCCTGTTGCAGCATCTCTCTTTTTCTCTTCTTCTTCTTTCTTCTTTTTCTCCTCTTCCTCTTGTTTCTTCTTCTCTCGTAGTTTTCGACAGCGACCCCGTGCCACCTGGCCTCGTCGGTGCTTTTGGAGGACCAGCACTGCTGAGCGTTTCCGCGAAAACCGTTGGCGGTAGAAATGGGCACGATAGTTCTTCTGGATGGTCACTATGCTGGCCAGGGCCTTCTTAAAGTGCTTCCTAAAATCAGAAACAATGGATTAGAAAATGTACCTGTTTCAAGAAAAAACAACAACTGCAAAAGTGCGAAAAATACTAATTTACAGGCAACAACCAATAAAGCCACTCTCTAACATATGCACAGATTTGGAGGGGTATTCCTCAGATATGAGTATAAATAGATCCTGGAGCACAACTCATGATCACACATCCACCAAACTTTCCACATAAGTAGTAACAGTGTAGATGACAATTGGAAATAAAATGAATTCATCAGTGTACGTCCACAACAAAAATGTAAACACAGTGTACCTCGCTGTGTAACGAAGCAGGTAAGCCCGTATGATCAGTCCAGCTTTGCGGCGCACCTCATCTCTTTCCTTCTCCAGCTTCTGCTCCAGCGACTCCTTCATGAACACCTGAATATCACAGGGAAAACTGCATGATCAGTCTCAATATACACACATATAACAGTTTTTAAAATGGAAGTCTCATTTGTCCGCTGGTTATTAAATATGCCAGTCAAATCCTGTGTTAGCCTTAAAAATAACTTACATTTCAAATATTAAAAGGCATTTTATTATGAGAAAAATGTAAGAAAAGAAAGGGAGGAATAACAGAGATAAGAGACACAATAACACACCTTCGTCTTCCCAAGCTGCCACTCTTTCTTTGCCCAGTCATATTTGGTAAGCAGGTCTGTGCATTTCTTTTTCTCATCACCGTCGGCTCCAGCCCCCATGTCCTTCAGAATGATCTTATACCTGCATACAGAGCAGTGTTGCAATGGCACATTACCCCCATGAGTGCACTTAAAACCTAAAACCTCCAAAGTCCAAATGAATGTCCTTTTCTGTGTTACAGTAATGCTACAGAGGCCACTGTCTGGGAAGACCTGCAGGATTACTTGGTGATTCCTATAAATTGTTATTAATGTGAAGAGAGCTGAAGAAATGTTAATTTAATTAGATTCTGAACCTAAAAATTCCTTGGCTCACAGTCGCAAAATATGTAATCTTTTGAAGGCCTTTTTCAAGCAATGAAATTAGTGATGTCAGGATATTGGATTGGTCAAAAATACTGGATGAAGCACCATCATTCCAGAGCACCATCATTCCAATACAGGGGGTCTTTATACCCCTCTAGCCCTGGCATTAGGCATGGTCCCAATAGTTCATGTTTATCTGCTGTAGAAAGTCCTTTATATTGCCAATACTTCTTTACAGAGACTAGACAAGCTGAATGTGTCCTTAAGAAGGAGTGTTCACAAACATTTGGACATAAATTGGGCCTAAATCTGAATGAAGAGCGAAGACTGAGCTTGCACTCTCACCTGGTGAAGAAGTCTTTAAAGGTGCGCCTGACAGGGAAGCCTGCTCTGCGTATCTTTACCGTCTCCAGCATGCCTGAGTAGCGCAACTGGTTCAAAACCACTTCTGGGTCAAACCGGTTGGCCGTCTAAAGGAATCAAAAGAAAAGAAAACTCCATGTCATTATCTGTTGTGAGTTCAGAATCATATGTGAACATTATTGTACCAAAACATTATACATTCATTCAGATTAAACAGCCAGAGTTCTGTTTTTAAACATCTTAATAACTTAAAGTAGGAAATGGCTAGTCACCTTGTCCATGTTAGGTTTGATGCAACGTACAAAGAAGGGGTTGGACACACTCAGAGTGGCCATTAGGGCATGTAGGGAGTCCTGGGTAACAGGAGAAATGACCAATCCCATATTTAAAAAGAGCACGATACAGAGACGAGGACACACAGCTATCTGGGTATTAGTGGTGCCGAATCATCAGTGAGTGAATGAGAGAGTGAGTCTCTCAGCAAACTAGTTTTATTGAACTAAAGAGTGAAAAAGTAGAGCAGCCTTACTCTGAATTGGGAGCTGACAGTGGGCTTTTTCCTGGCTGTCCCCATTTTCAGAGTCTCCTCATTATTCCTGCTGCTCACTTGTTCAAACAAGTCATAGATGAAGTCCAGCCTGGGAGCACAAACAAAAGCATCCGTACAATCATATGGATGTCAGCACGATGCATACACAGCCAAAATGGTACTCAACACATACATCAACTGAATACCTATTCCAATGCTCGAAGTTCTGTGTCGTGTTTAACACTGTTATTTAAAGGGGACGATTTCTACACAATACAACGAGAGTAAATAAATAAGTTAACCAATGAATTAATTAAATTAATAAAGATGTTTAAAGAGTGTTTAAAGTTCAGGTTTGTTAAATAATTATAGCAGCTATCGCAAAGACTGATGTCTCTAGAAGCTGTATCACAGGAAACTTTTACAAAAAAATGGTTATGAATATACTAACCAATGCCTCAGATTTCGCTTTATAATATTTTGAAATATATGACCCAATGTGTGATGTTGTAATGCAAAACAGAACCCAATGTAATGTTTTTCCCTGATTTAACACAATTTTTCTAAATGAAATCTTTTGGGATGAGGAACATTCTCCTAAAAATTCCATCTCTACCTTGTTTATTTGTTCACAAGTTTTTGAATCCCAATAAAAGCCTCTTGGCTACTTGACTTGCCTTAACCCCTGAGTCCTATTTCAGGCAAACATGTCCTGGTGGTTAGGGAACCAGCCTTGTGATTGGAAGGTTGGTGGTTTGATTCTCCAATCTGGCAGGACATGACTCACATGCCCTTAAACAAGCCACTTAACTCCCCAGCTGCTTGCCAGGCTTCTTACTGATGTGTGTGTTTCACTGCATAGATTGGTAAAATGTGGAGAACGAATTCTCCTGTAGAGCCCAAAGTGGATCTACATTTATATTGACATTTACCTTTACAGTATATGCACTATTGTAACAAAATCTTAAATGTCAAAAAAAACAATGACATTTTTGAAATTACTGCAATATGTCGGCTCTTTACTATTTACTGCATTTACTATGTTTGTGAATTCAATACACTCAACCAACAAAGGCTACAAACTGACAAACCAAATGTATGCAAACATTAATGTGTGTGTGTGTGTGTGTGTGTGTGTATGTGTGTGTGTGTGTGTGTGTGTGGTTAACCTGCTGTCCTTCAGCATATTCAGGATATCATCTCTAAATGTATCTCTGTTCTTCTCCAAGATCCCTCTCACATCATACAACACCTGCAAAAGAAGAGACAAGAGAGAGAGAATTCAAAGAATGCGAAGAATGAGATCATGCTCACATATACACACACATCTTAAACACACACATTAAAAACACCCACCTCTCCAGCATAGTGCTTGATGCCAAACTGATGGTCTGCCAGTCTGGGCTTCACATAGTAAGGGTTAGTCTGCAGAGACATCAATAACCTAAGCATATATTTGCACTTTTCTGTCTGTAACAGCATGCAGAGAATGTGTGTTTTGTAGCCATCTGTACTCTGCGTGCGTGTGTGTGTGCGTGTGTGTGTGTTGAGCTCACAGAATGTCGGCTGTGTAGTTTCTCCAGCAGAGTGAAGTCGGTGCCTTTAGGGAATCGACTCTCCTCATTAACCAGTGCCAGCATTCCCAGTTTCTGATACAAACAATCAACAATAATCAAGAATACAGATCAGGAAATACAACATGGACCAAACTGCTAAAAGGTATGAACAGCGTCCTGTCTGTCATACCCTCGGAATGCTGTTTATGTTACAGTGCTTATGTGTTAATCACCTCATAATCACTTTCACGAATAGGGGAGTTAACCCTTTCTGGCCTGTATGGAGGCCCATACTTCCTCACCATCAAACAACATTTACATCCTAGTTACTGAATCATTTACACTCAATATTAAAACTTTTATAGCACTTAATGAATCATTAATAACTTACTGAATCATTTAAATTAAATACTGAATCATTGGTAGCATTTACTGATTATTTATAGCAGTTGCAGTATCATTTATAGATTTATAATGTAATTTATCATGAGAGTGAGTCATTAATAGTAATTGCTAAATTGTTTATAACAGTTACAGTATCATTTTTGCTCTCTTGGACTCCAGCTGCCAATGGCAAACATCATGAACCAGGATTCCTTGGATCATAGTGCTAGCACATTAGACCACTGAGCCACAGAATCATTTATAACACGCAATGTATCATTAATAGTAGCTGCCGAATAACACTAGGAGCTGAATCATTTACAGTAGTTGCTGAATAATAAGTATTCAAATTAAAACTCAAGATAATTTATTAATTTATTTAATTTAAGGTGTACTGTCATGAATTTAGAATTTTGAAGCGGCCTTCGTATTAGCTGAAAAAAAAGCTCAGACTCAAGCCTTTACATATTAAATAATGATAACATTTACTTTTTCAATCAAGTCCAGGCACTCTGCATTGTCCATCCAGTCTATGGCCTCCCAGCAAATTCCTTCTCTGCACAACAGAGCAAGCAGAAAGTGATGTACATACAATGACTCTTACAGTATTAAAATACGAGATGTTCATTAGCAGTCAGCTATTACCTGTTGTACTCCAGCTGCTCCAGGGAGAAGATGTGCTTGTTGAAGTACTCCTGCAGCTTCTCGTTGGCATAGTTGATGCTGAACTGTTCAAATCGGTTCACCTGTTGAACACATGCACAAGAAGTATGTGAGTTATTTGTTGGGTACAACAACCACTTCTTCAGCATTACAGTGTGAGGCTACATAGGATTGTACTAGTGCAACATACATGTACTGCGAAAGCCTGACCAGCCTTGTTCAAATTACAAGCTTTATTGTATTTATCTCACCTCAAAGTTCTCAAATCCGAAGATGTCAAGGATGCCAATTGATTTGAAGTTGTCTTTGCCATTGATCTTCTGGTTGATCCGCATGATAATCCAGGAGAAGCACTGAGAGTACAGCGCCATGGCAACTGAATCCCGTGAATCTATCGCCTGACCAAAACCACAATGAATGTTGAGCAAGTTTCCTTGACTTGAATAAAACATTTTATCTAAAATTAAAAAGTTTAACATTGAGATATAAAACATTGGTTTATTGAGCCCCCTAAAACTTGGAATGAAATACATGGAGTTTCATTTTGGGGCATTTCTATTGGTCCATTCATCAATCATTTATTTACTTGCTCTACAGTGAGTGGGGAGCAGATCTCCTCTCCCCTGAGGATCATTGAGCGCTGAGTTAGAACTTCAGACAGTTGGAAGGAATCCAGCCCCAGCAACTCGCTCACATTTGTGACCACTAGAGACAGACAAAGAACATTACAAACCAATCACTACACAGAGATGTACTTACACAAATTTCAAATTTACATTTCTAGGCCTCAAACTATAAGGTCATATTTTTACTGCCACTGTTTTCTTCTGTACTCACCTTGCTTGGTGGTGATTTGAGCACCCCCTGCTGTCATGAACTCTATGTTGCCCAGCTGCAGAACTCCAGACAGCAGCTTAAACATGTCTCTGCTCTCCTCCTCTGTGAACTCCAACACCTTCAGAGCCTCCTGCAGAGGCAGAGACAGAGGCAGGCGCAAAGTGAAAAGTGTCAGTCTTGCTTGGCGTACGGCTCTAGTTCGCAGCCCTACAGCGACTGAGCGAATGTCATATAGTGATGTAGAAGACAAGGAGAAACTCACAGTGTGAAAAATCACAGTGCACTGTGGTAGAATTAGATGTCTTACCATGACACTGTCATAGAGCTTCTTATCATCCAGACTGCGGTCCTTCACACAGCCGGACTGACTCAGGTAATTAAAGGACTCTGGAGGGTCTGCCAGAAAATATGTTTCTGCAAATAAAAAATGCAGAAAAATTAGTTAATTAAATAAAGAAAAATGTAGTGAAAAAAAATTAAATGTTGCACACTCCAACTAACAGCTATACAATAACTTTACAAATTCAAGCCAATTTTACTTGAAAGTCTCTTTTTTAAAAATGTAGTACAGTCTTATGCAAAATGTACAGTGAAATCACACATACCAGAATTTAAATACTAAACAAGAAATAAATAAACCCTAGTCGGTGATGGGGAGGGAGGGAGTCTCTGCTGAGAATGTGAAATATTTACATGAAACATTTAATGATTTTGGACCCCAGTGATTGCCACTTGTTATGTCATTTAAAGAAAGATGTTCAACTACCATTATACTGCTTATAACAGACAATAGAAATGTATGTTCTGTATCAATATCAAATGAAAATGAAAGTCTTCTACACAAATGAATCTTCTATACCCACCATTTAAAAACTAATTTATTAAAAATATATATCTAAAAATGAGAAACACAAGATAGTGTTAGGTTTTATAACATTATGTGTATAGAACGTACAGCCTATGCACATAAGAGTTAGTTTATTCACCTTTCTGTGCTTTATCCGCCCCACCCAGCAGAGCGTAGAAGATGTGATAGTTTCTCTCTCCTGGGTTCTGTCTAACCACACGGTTCTGAAACATAAACCAGTGCAGGCACTAATTGCAGGACAAATTCCCCTTTGACAAAACACTTTTTGGCCTGATACAAAAGGACAAGCAATAAAAGGACATAGAACAGGTTTTCCTGTTACCTTTTCAAGTAAGTCTGAGAAGAATGAGTCAAGGAAAACAAAGAGGTTGTTAGAATACAAAGAAATCTTGTTACAGATGTGACTAGTTATTATTATTAAGACAACAGATCAGAGTTTGCTGATACTGCAAACATAAATATAGCATGATAGAGTTCCTTTCCATACTATACAAATATTGATACGATGCATTTATTAGAAGGGTGAAGGGGTGTCCACAAACATTTGGACATATACTGTATAGCGTCACACCCCAACTGATGAAACTGGTTACTGTCTAATGAAAAAAGGTCAAAGATATGTGTACATCAGTATACTGTAGCAAAAGCAGTAATTAGTTAGGAGCGGCAGTGTAAAGGAATTGGCTACTGCCACTATAGAGACCTGAGCAGGTGCTCTGCCATATTCATCATACAGTGGAACAGTGTTTTTAGTAGAGTGTATAAGGGGTATAGGCAGGATACAGTCAACGATGCATCCTCCTTGGATGTTGCCACTCTGGGAGAAATGTAGTTGGATGAATTTGCCAAAGCGACTAGAGTTGTTGTTGTAAACAGTTTTGGCATTCCCAAACGCTTCCATAATGGGACTGTGAAAAGAATAAAGCAGACAAAACAAATTTCATAAGTAGTGACTTCAATGACATAGTAAAGGTTCAATGTGAGGATTTGATCAATAAACAACGGGTCATTTCAAGGTCTGGGATACATTGGATGGTAAACAGTGAGTCAAATTCTTATGGTCAAATGTCTGGGTCAGATCATCTTTGAAACAGCAAAGCTTGTAGTACTTTCTTGGTCAGCAGGGGTAAATACCTAAAGACAGTGGCAAAAGGAGGGGCAGTGATATTATTCAGGATAATGAGCCTTTGCCATTCTGCTCACATTTTCTGCAATTGGTTTAAGGAAAATGACAAAAAGGTCTGGATCTCCAAATTCCCCATATTGATCCCGTCAAGAATCAGTGAAATATTCTGGAACTGCTGTAGCTCCACATTGCAACTTACAGGACTTACAACATCTGCGGCTAATGGTATGCGGTCAAATACCACAGGACCCCTTCAGATGTCTTGTGGAGTCCATGCTTTGTAAGGTTGGAGCAGTAAGATAAGATAATCCTTTATTAGTCCCACAGTGTCTAACAAAGTGTGGGGAAATTCACATTGTGACTGTAAAAAAAATGATAGCTCAGTACTCAGTACTAGATAAAGTATAATGTAGTGTACTTGTCTAGTGTACTTACAATATTAACACTATAGATAATAACCAAAAATTTAAAAACCACATAAAAGTGTGTGCTTTTATGCAGGTTATGAGTGTTTGTGTGATTACCTGCTCTGTACAATGGCTTGCTCTACACGTGTGGTCTTCTCCGTGGGTGGGGTTCCAGCTGAATTTTGGCTCATGACGGACAGAAACTGCAGCAGGAGTTTAGTGCTCTCTGTTTTACCAGCCCCACTCTCTCCACTGCAGAAACACATAACACACAAACACGTGGGGCTATTTCACATGGTGTCTCAATCCAATACGATGCTGTTTAAGATGATAATGGCCTGCAGGTTCATTCAGGCAGAGGTAATGAAATTTATCATTAAGGCTTTGGTAGTAATAAGATTAAAATTCTGCAGAAGGCTTATATTAGATTTAGATCTAATGTAAAAATCTAGCCAACAAGTGAACAACTGGGGCAGAAAAAAAGCATGTAAATCATGCAAATCTAGGAGAGGTGTACACTATGGAGAAAATGTTATAGTGCAATTTTATTGATACTGTAGTTACAGTGTGCCTTAGTATATTCTAAATACAAGTGGCCTGACACACACAAAAACACAAATACAGTAAAGCATAACTAGTATTACCGTATTTTCCAGACTATAAGCTACTACTTTTTTCCCTCACTTTAAACCATGCAGCTGATAATGAGGTGCAGCTTTTTCTTCTTATATATGTTATTTTCCAGGGTGCGGCTTATAGTCCGGTGCGGCTTATAGTCCGGAAAATACGGTAATTGTCCAAAGTTACTGATATGCTGGTTAAAAGAGCACAGTCAGAAGAACGCTGGTTTGGTCGCTGATAATCTGTCTCCAGCTGCTATAAGGATTGGTTCAGTTCCACCAGTAGCTCACCAGATTTACTGCTATGAAAGACTGATTACATAAACCAGACACTGTATAGCAAATGGAAATACTGGTCTTTCTCAAAATGAAAGTGGGCATAATTCACATTCATTTAGAAAAGAAGTCATACCTGATGAGTACACACTGGCTGTCATGTCTTTTCCATAGGCATCTGTAGCTCTCATTGGCGACGGCAAAGATGTGAGGAGGGAGCTCCCCCAGGTGATGCTGGCTATATAGCTCCACTGCAGACAGATCATACAGCCCTGCAATCTGCTTATAAGGGTTCACTGCTGCCAGGATAGAGCCTATGTTAGTCTGTGCGAGGAAGAAGGAAAGATATTTGGAGAAAAATTGAGAAGGTGTTTATTAGATTTGCATCACGTCATTCAGTTCTGCTCAACATAAATGTCTGTACTCAGTGTGGAGCACATAGGCCAACCTCTAGTGCTAAACAGACAAGAACTATACTGTGCTGACATTGCTGTGCATTGAAAAAAAAAAATCATAAAACCATACCACATTCAGCATCAGACAATTTTGAATAAAATAAACAAGCTCAATGCCATTACAAAGCTCCAAGTGTTAAGCACGGGGTTGGATCAATCATACTTTTTAGCCGGTCACACAGGAAACATTTTAGAGAAATTAAATTACAGCAAATTCTGGAAGCAAATATCACACCATCAGTAAAAAAAAAAAACTGAATATGAAAAAGCAGGAGGTGGCACAACAGCATGATCAAAAACACACCTCAAAATATACAATGGACTACCTTAAGATGGGATCTTCATTGCTTGCTTTCCACTTACAATACTTTTTTTTTGTTAAGTTCTCGTTTTTGTTATGATTTATAAATTAGTTGTATAAATTAGTTGTATAAACAAGTTTCCGTTTCTCCTGAGTAAAAGAGAATGAAAATATACCTATCTGGGCAGTGAGTGTTTATTGGCTACATCCTCTTTGGATCTCACCAGGGTGATATCACTATCTTCAACAAACAAGAGAAAACCAAACTAATGTCTGAGTTTTACACAAGACAGCCTCCTCCAAAGTTCTTTCTAACATTGGTCTAATCATTTGCAGCTGATGTTCTGCATCTGATTCTAATTTTAGGCACTAGAGTGTAACACCAGCCTACCAACCTCTAGCAGTAATCTCACCATGGCAGACTATCATTTCCTGCACTGTTCGGATTGAGAGGATTTGAATATCTAGATATGAATTACACTGCAATGTATGTCATTATCAAACCAACTCACATAGATCAGGCTGGCCGATTGTATTTGTGGCCTCTTATTAAAATGAATTATTATATTCAAGCATGATATGAGGTGGCATTATCTCTCTCTTACATACCAACGAATCAAAGACAACAGTGTGCACAATCAGTGCTGCCTGATAAAGTTTCTGCTATTGAGGAAATATGTATATATAGGCATTTTGTGTCTATCAGCATTTATTTTACAGCAAGGACGGGTTGGTAGCAGGGAACAGTGCACTTCACAGAGTAAAAACAATACAGTGCATTTTACAGTCTAACGAGTGGCAAAGACATCCAGAATATTCAGTCTGTAAATAGGCAGCTTCAGTTATACATGTTTATACAATTTTATAATTTCATTCGAAACGACACTATGACTTCTTAATTTGATAAATTATTGATACAGCAGCAAGTACAATAAGCAGTCTGAAAATGTGCCTAAAACCATTATAAAACAGAACTGAAATAACGTGTAGTATTTATGTGGATAGTGTGCTGTAGTTCACTGTAGTCTGAATTAGTGTATAATGCTAATGTTTCCATTTTGAGTGTATTAGAATCATTCCCATTGGTCAGCTGTTACCATTTCACTTAATGTGATATGGGGGATGTTCGGAAAGACAGTTGGTAGACAGACTGTGGTTTCTGGACCTGGGTCAGGATAGCCTACTGGTCCAGAACACCCAGGCTCAAGGTTGAACAAACTGCTGTATGCCTTTCCATTGTGGCCTTGTATTATCCTACCAGTGGCCTTGCAGTGTTCAGATGGGGTGTGAATTCTAATGTTAATGTCTCTGCTTCAAGGGGCTACCTCAGCAGAAGTACCTACTGCTCCTCCTGAGAGGTCTGGTTTTGCACCTGAGACCATATTTTTCCAGGTGTGGGCTGCTCTGTCTAGTTGTTTGACCACATGTAAAAGTTCCACTTTGGGTTATCATAAATGAGTAGTGGTAAAGGGGCAATGAGGTTATGTCCACCGCTGGCTTGAATGTAGTCCAACATTTGTGGCCAGCTGTTTGTATGCATTCTGATGTGACACTGGTTGATAGACCAGTGATTCGTCTGCGAGCTAGCCAACCACCCACTGCCTGCATGTGCTACAGGACACTCTGTTAGGAGTGTTGCAACATCATAGGCCACCTTGGAACAGGCTTTTCCTTGACATCTGTGCAGTGACCACATGGTCTGCATTGTTAATGGTGCTGCGTCAACTGTCCTAGGATCAGACATTCTATCCTCAACATGGGTTGCAGCTGAGCACTCCTCGTGACCCTGTGGACACACGTCATCTACTGATAAGTCCAGCACTGGCAGTCAGAAGGTGTAAAACACGATGCAAGTTTCTTTTGTAACTGTGGTTATATGAGTAGTAAACGGCCCGCCAGGTTTCCTTGTCACTCGGAAAGTGTAACTGTCTGGTCTCTGAGGAACTTTGTGGGTGAGTGCTGAGCTTATACACACTCGTTACATCACTTACAATGTCACATACGACGACTGATTGATACTCTAATTCTCAGTCTGCAGTCGGCAGCGTAGGGGATTATCCATGTGTAAGTACCACCCTGGCAGTCATCCACTACTCACATAACCACAGTTACATATGTTTTTTCCACAACCAATATTATTGCTGAGTGCTGATTGGTTGGAGAGCTGCTCAGCTCATTGGCTGAGTAAAGCAGGACATCCTCACTGTAAGGGTGTATAAGGAAAAAAGTATTGGGACACCTGCTCACTTATTGTTTCTTCCAAAATCAAGGGTATTAGAACTATCTCTACTGTTCCTGGGAAGGCTTTATACTAGATTCAGTGTAGAGCAGTCCAGGGTCATGGTGACTCAGCCCTGTCCCCTAATGCTTTTGAACAGTAGAATTTGTGTGTATTTATTTAGGCCAATGAGGTTCAAGCCCTGTGGCACTGCCAGCCAAGCTCCTGTTTGAAGAGGAAGACCATGACATGGCAGACACTGCCAGAGCATCAAACTGTCAGCACTATCCCACTGTGCCATGGCCTTATGTATAGATGCCCAAAGGGTTTTTCAGTGGCAAGCACACACACACACACACACACACACACACACACACACACACACACACACACACATATCTGATATCAAATCTGGCTGCTAAATCAAATATCATATCAGCCTGGGTAATGGTAGGCTAAACAAGAAAATTAAACAACTGGGTTAGGTTACAGAAATCTAATGACCTGTTTCAACACAGAGATCCAACTGAGAATAAGTGTAATTCACGGTGACACACAACAGTACCTTTTAAAAAGGTGCTCTAGGTGCAATGCCATAGAACAGGACTCTTTCTTTCCACCTCACCCACCTGTAGAAAGCAAGCTTTTGCCTTTGTTTCTCAAGTGCTGACACTGAAAATGTGAGAAATAGGGCCTGAACAATAGCTTTAAAACAACATGTCTTCAGGAAAACATCTGCTGTCCCAAACGCTAGCTTCACACAGTTTAGAACCGAAATGGTTTGTCTCTATAGCATTACTTTGTGCTTTACTTAATTTTTAGAGATAACCCCTCTTGGACACTGAAACAACAAATGTAGCAGCAAGAACCAGCAGTCAGAACAAAATCCTGGGGTGGATTGTGACTTGCTGGACCATCTCATCTCTTGCTCATTACCTCGGGCTTGATCAAACCCTACAATACAAACTTCACAGAACCAAATTCACCGTCCAAGTAAACTAAATCCAAAAATATAATGCAGTACTGATCTGGAAGTAGGGATTTAATTTGGACATGGGCAATACGTTATTACTGTTATGAATTGTCACAGTATGCTTTTCTGATCATCTCACAAAACTGAAGTGATTATTAAGTTATTAGTTATTAAGTTATTAGTTCATTCAGAAACAATGGTTGGACATCTCAGAGTGTTTATCAGTGTGTCATGTCTGTGGCAATTTCCTCTGTCGGATCAGACAGATTCCAGAAATAACTGACCGCCCCAAAGTGGAATCATCAGTCAAGACCTCATGAAGAATCAATCTTCAAGTCCAAATATTCTAAAAGAGCCCCACTGTATATTATATGGTATCAGTTGCTTGGGTTATATTCAGTTTTAGGATGTTTTTCTTTTAGACAGGAAACTGTTTTAATCAGAAAGCTTTTCCTTTTGACCTCTGACTGAGATGTTTTGAGTTACTCAGTCTAAGTGCGGGAAACTCAGTTCTTTCTGCAATAAATGCAAGCAACTGATCTGAGAGGCTGTAAAGAAAAAGGTTTTAGTTACGATGAGTGTGCAAGGAGTGTACAATATATTGTTGATCACATTAGTTACTGATACATTTGCAGCCCGTGGAGCTGTGTTCTCTGGAATGACGGTGTTCCATCCAATACTTTTGTGGTGGGTGGGTGGTGATCTTCCAACGTTCTGACCTCACTAACACTCTTGGCGCTAAATGCAAATCCTCACATCAATGCTACAAAATGTAGTAGAAAGCCTTTCCCAGACAGAGTGGAGAGGTTACTCTGCCCAAAGCCCATATAAACCCTTTTAGGTTACCTGATTTCAGTGAATTAGTTCAATAGTTGTCTATGGTGTAGTGTATCTCAGTATTTAGACTTATCACCGAGAATCATTGAACAAGTTCTCTTTTGCAGTATATTGGTTACATAACACCAAAAAGCCCAGACCAGAAACACCCTTTCAGATTTTAGGTTAATGCCAAAACAAAAAAACCCACCATTTTCAACACTCATTTTCATTTAACTCACTCACTGTCACTCAGCACAGCAGCTACGCTGTTAGTAGAGGAATATTCAATTACACAGTTACCATAACCTGACCTGAAGTTTAGAAAATGCAACTGGAAAGGATGTGCTCCTAATATTATGTTTTGAAAAAGGACTTATTTCATACTTACATAGATGTTGTCTTTCTGGTGAGCTGGTGGGTTGTGCAGATGGCAGCCTCATGCAGCTCAGCCAGAGTAGACATGTCCTCACTCCATCAATGCTGCTCTGGTCCATGGGGTACACCTTCTCCCTGTTAACTTCCTCCATCTGCAGATACAACACCTACAGAGACACAGATACAGAGAGAGAGAGAGAGAGAGAGAGAGAGAGAGAGAGAGAGAGAAAGAGAGAGAGAGAGAGAGGGAAAGAGAGAGAGAGAGAGGGAAAGAGAGGGTGAGGATCTTTCTTTTATCAAGATATTTATTCAAGCCTCAAATTAGTGCAATGTCTTTATGTACATAATGTGATATCATAGACCAGGTGGTGTGGAACTCCAGTCCTAGAGGCCAGAGTCCTGCACAGTTTTGGGCATTCTTTGATCAAACACATCTGATTCAACTCACCTGTTAATAACTGCCTGTATATGTAGGAATGTTAGAGCAACAAACTAGAGTATGATGTGCTGAACTCTGGCTTTCAGAGAGGTTGGCATCTCTGTCAGTTTTAAAGTTGATGTTTTGAATAATAGAAAAAAAAACAGGCATAAGAATCTGAAACGCTTTGGAAAACAAATTGTTAAGACTGTAAAGAGTTGAATTTTATTTGTAACACTGTGACGTATGTCAGATAGGTCTTATGGGGTGTTATAAATTCAAGTATGCCTAAGGCTCATTAAAACAACTGTCATGTGCCGGACTACACTTCCTAGGGCCATGGGTGGCCAGTCCACTCCTCAGGGTCACGTGATCGGTCACAATCACTGATTACTGACACATAGGTTCCCCGCCTATATATATATATATACTAGTTTCTCCCAGAGTGTCTTTGCCTAGTATTAGCCTTTATGCTTCTCTCTGCATTCTTTGGATTACCCTTGTTTCCTGTGTTGATTGACCCTTCTTCTGGTTTTGACTTAACTTTGGATTACCCCTTGATTTTGTTTGTACATCACTCTGTCTCTTTATTAAAGAACTCTGTGGAATTTACCCTGCGCGTGCCTCACATCTGGCTCCAGTCTGAAAGCAACCAATCCTCCCTCACTTATCTGAACCGTTACAGAGCTCTTATTTGTTGTGCCCCAGGTGGTGGGTCATTCTTGGCACTCTGATGGCAACATTTTAAACACTGTGTCCACTCAAGTATCAACCTATTAGACACTCCTTTTAAGCGGTTTACCACGTAAAGTCGAATGAAGCTCATCTGTTTTCTGCACAGTTTTGCTGGTCATCCTCTAGTCCTTCATCAGTGCTAACAGGATGCTGCCCAGAGGATGCTGGTTGGTATTTCTGGTAGGTGAGGAGCACAATTTCGCACAGCTTGCACTGCTACACCACGATTTCGTTGGTTCAACCAGCAAAAATAATACAGACTACAGTGTGAATTATGTACTCATATAGGTGGAAACACAGAGCTTATAAGTTATATAATAATATACAAGTGTGTTTAAAAATATCAACCTTTATTCATAAAAAATACTTGAGATACAACAATCTTACACTAATCTCTTCGCTGCCTTGGGCTGCAGACTTCTCCACAGTGCTTCTGCCACTGTCACAAGCAGCACTGGAGCACCTCTTTTAAGATGGCTGCAGATGATCCACTGCATTCATGTTGCTTTTCTGAACTAACATCTTGGTTCCTTTCAGGGCATTTTCAGCTCAGGGTAAATCCGAGTCACATGAACTTGGGAGTAGGGAGAGTTTCCGCATGAAGACCAAACTTGACACAAAATTTAATGCAGTATCAATTGTTCAAATTTTTTGTCAAAATGATAATCAGTACACACTCACGACACTCATCAGCAGTCTGTCAGCAACTCACAGCTTCTGAAGGTAGGAAAAAATTCAAGCATGCGCAATAGATTTGCTTACATATGTGCACCAAACCATGGCTCCCTAGCTTCAGTTGTTTATGCATGAAAAATTATGGTTGGATATTTTTGAACACACCTCTTGGACACACGGCTCAATGACGGCTCCACATAATACCTGCTCTGTGATGGTCCGGTAGGGTTCCTAACCATTGAAGAACAGGGTGAAAGAAGGCTAAAAAGGTATGCAGAGAAACAAATGGACAGCAGTCTAATTATGGAACTACTAAGTGCTCCTGTGTGTTAAGTGAAGCTGATAAAAATCAACAGTGCGTGTAGAAACTAGGACGTGGTCATAATGCTGTGGTTGACTGTAAACCAGTAAAACAATTTCAGATAGTCACCGTGCTGTGATGGGATCTCTTGGTTAACAACATGTTGCTGCATAATATATGTACACTACCAGTCAAAAGTTTCAGAACCCATATTGGGTACTCTATAAAATTGGACTGGTAGTGTACATAGTTATTCTACTGAGACTTGGACTGAGATTGCCAGATCTGAACATCTTGACAGAACATGTTTATATGCTGGTGAAATCACTTATTATATTAGTCACACACACACACATGCACACTTTACACACACACACACACACACACACACACACACACACACACACACACACACACATTGAGAAGTCAAAGTGCTCCATGGGGACAGTGTTGCTGCACAACATTTAAAGAATGCCTGGGGGCTGAATAATGCAGAACAACGTTTTGGTTTTAGCAAGAGGAACTTTCCTCCGCCACTGTTACACACACTGCTGCTGAGTTTCCTCTGCTCCCCAGATGGCACTTCTAACAGCACCAACTCTATTCCAAATACAGAATGACTCTTTGCCTACAAAGAAAGAAAACACTACCGACTCATGGATAAAACTCCTTGGCAAAACAGAAACACCAGCCATGAATAATTCTCTGAACCCCCATCCCGAAATATCAGGAGCATGTTCATGCTGTCAATCTCCCATACTACACTTTGAGGTTTCAATTGAGTTCAAATAAGGTGACTGGGAGAGAACACTGAACTTGTCATGTTCATGAAACAGTGGTGCATCATCATGCTGGATGTAGCTTTAAAAGAAAAGGTCACGAAGGGTCTGTAGCACACAAGTGATTAGAGATTGGTGATAACAGACCCCAGGTATGATAAGCAAACTTTCCTTACACCATTGCACCAGCTCCTCCTGGACTAGACCTTTCACACAAGGCAGGTTCATGGATTCGTGCTTTTGCAACAATTTAGTCTCTGTACCACCTGAAGAACATCCATCAGAATCCGTTGTCAGGACCAGACTATGGTTCTCAGTCTCAGCTGTCCAATTTGGGTGAGCCTGTGCCCACTGCAGCCTCAGCTTTCTGCTCCTGGCTGACAGAAGTGGAACCTGAGCTAGTCTTCTACTATTGTGGCAGTCATCTCAGGTTAGACATGTTGTTCATTTGGAGGTTCTTTGCTGCTCAACACTACTGTATAGAATGATTATCTGAGTTACCATAGCCTTTCTGTCAGCTCCAACCAGTCTCCCCGTTCTCTTTTGACCTCCAGCAAGGCATTTCTGTCTGTAGAATTCTGTTTTGCTCACTGGATTTTCTTTATTACATAGTTCTGCCAGCCAATTATAAAGTCTATTGTGCCTGAAAATCAGCGATCAGCCCAAATTTCTCAAACCAAAATCACACCACATTCAATATCACCTGCAGCCGTGTTCAGGTGTCCCTAAAGTGTTTATTGAGTGTATGGTGGTTACCACTCACAGTTGAATGGATCCTGGTACCAGTACACGGAGTTTAGTATAGTTGCCAAATGGTACTTCCAGTCATTTACTTCACTCTCTGTAACACTTAAAGCATTTTATTTCAATGGTAATAAAGTCCAAGAAATTTCAACAAAGTTAAACTAAAATTCATTCCAACATTGTGTTATTTATTTAGATTCATTTTTATACAGAGTGATTTACTTTAGATGTTTGTCCATCTCAGATGTCTGGCTGTAACTATTTCAATCAACATTTTTGAAGTTAGTGGTCTTTGCCAGCTCTGCTGTGTTCTAATCTTCACAGTACTGGACTGAGTGATGGCTTCCTGGCTATCAAATCCATCTTTCAGGTTTCAGATTCTTCATTTGACCAGGTGTTTGTTCAAGTTAGAAGTGTTGCCAGCTTTGCATTCTGCACTACAAATGTTTACAGAGGTGTGAGTCACCATCACACTTTCAAAAAATGTATCCACATTTGAGAGTGCTTTCAGCTCACTACTTGCCAAATGTGTGTTATACTTGTAGTGAAATATGGCACTGATTGATCTGATGTGAATTTGTTCTTGGTAGTATGCATGTAATTTAGTTGGCTGCCCTTAAAATTTGGAATTAAACCATACTTTGGAGAGGACTGATATGCATGTCTAAGCAGGTGGCATGCATATGGCATGATTACGTCTGTTCCATGAGACACTTGGCGTCACTGAATGAGGAGAAATCAGCTCTGCACTACATACCTAAATATCACAGCCAGAGAACAAGATATATATTTTACACTCTCTCCCTCCCTCTCTCCTTCTCTCTCTATCATATGCATATCCATAGTGACTATGACAGTACATCACAATCCATCAACAGAGGCTCTTAGACTGACAGTTGAAATCAATATAGCCCCTCTGTGTGTGTGTGTGTGTGTGAGAGAGAGAGAGAGAGAGAGAGAGAGAGAGAGAGAGAGAGAGAGGCATTAAGACTGGTAGATTTATGTGCTGGCCTTTTCTAGTGCAGAAACATTGTTAAAGTAGTTACAACATTTTAAATGCCAAGAATACATTTAATTTTTAAATGAAATACATTTTAATTAATACACATTTAAGTCTACTTACCAACTATGTTCTTTTGTACACAATTAAACACACAGATTTATACACATACAGTATTAATGTTGGAATATTAAGTGAGCTCATTTCACCATAATTTATGACCATATTTTATTAGGTCAATACACTGGTTGCCAGTTTTATACCGTTGTTCAATCAAACGACAACCCCAGAGTACCTTGAACAAAGAGAGAATGTCCATGCTTCACTGAAACTACTTTAGCCTACTGTGTAGTCATACGTGCATATTTACTAATTAATGTAAAGCTGTGACCATACAGACTAACATGAATGAAGAAATACTGTATATGAGATAAAGAAGCAGTAGAATGCTAACTGCCAAAAAATAAATGGATAATGTGTGTTTTGTTTAACCAGTCTTCTCCAGTGTGACAGATGTAACTGATCATTCGGGAAGAAAATTTCAACCAGAAATTGAGGACAGAGAGAGAGAGAGAGAGAGAGAGAGAGCTATGAGATGGGGTAATGGACAGCAATGAACAGAGAAAGAACGGCAGATTGGTGAGACAGACAGAAAGACAAAGGGCAAGAGACAGCAAGAGAGACATTGAGGAAGACAGAGTGAGACAGAGAGAGAGTGAGAGACAAACAAACACTGAGAGAGATACTGATTCAGAGAGCAAGAGAGAGACAGACTGTTACTAGCAGTCTGTGTTTAATAAACAAGTCATTTAATCACAATCAGATCTGTCTGTAATGAAAACTACTGATCTTAATCACATATTAATAATCCACTAATCATGACAAGACAGCTAAGCTCAGTGTGTGTGTGTGTGTGTGTGTGTGTGTGTGTGTGTGTGTGTGTGCGTGCGTGCGTGCGTGCGTGCGTGAGTGCGTGCGTGAGTGCGTGCGTGTGTGTGTGTGTGGACACACTACCTGTCGTACCACTCTGCTGCCACCAATAGCATAAACAAACCACAGGAAACTAACTTGTTCTAATAAACACTTGCTCTGATAAAAGTCAAATAACTTGCAAAAGTTATATTTCACTCTTAGACTATAAAGTTGATGCCTCTCTATAGACAATATTTGTAGCCATACTGACAGCTAATGTTTTCCATAATGTTATATTAATACACCATGAAATACAAACTGATCCAACTAAAACTCAACAAGAATTTACAAACGGTGTAAATACACTAAGTACAGCATTTGACTAACATTATTTTCTTATATTCTATGTACACCTTGAAATGTTTGTAAACGTAAAAACTGTCTATGGTGAAAAATGCGTTGGCATGAAAGGAATTCTGTTGTGTAATGAGATACGTCTAAAAAAAAACAAACTTTCCTCAAAACCTGAGTTATGAGCTGACAGCTCTGAGAACCTACCATTAACATCTTCTAACTGACCATCAGCTCTCACCTCCTTCTTCCTGTCTGGCAGTAAATAAGCTATTACATTCACATATCATGGCACAAGCATTCAGATAACCCACATCCTTGAAACCATCTGAATGCCAACATGTGTAAATGTCATGTTCCAGGTGTAGCCTCTAGGAGAATACATAGGAATGATCTTAAATGTTGATGTTGACGTTAATGTTGACATGGACAAAACTGTCCTTTCAAAAGAGATGGTAGCAACCAAATGCAAATTTATTCCCTCGCATTAACAGGCAATTCATATTTTTCCATTTGGAAAAACCGGAATAAGGTATAAGTGATGATATATAATGTGTAATATAACACTATTTGTAATTCAGTAGGAATGAGTTGATCTACATTCACACACACGCACATATTCATACATGCTTATAGTCATCCACTTTTAACACGGTCCACCTTCCCCATTTCACTCACTGTAAAATGAAATCGTTTTTTAAGTAAACTCTACATATTTCATTTAAACTATTATTTTCAATAATGTTGAACATGTTTTAAGTTCTGCCTCTCATTTCGATCAGTAACTGTTGAGCTTATTCAAAAATAACAGTAAATGAGCTGCAGCTGATTTCTTAAAGGTGTCCTGAAAATGAAGCATTCTGGGGTCATACCCCAACAGAATGAATGAATGAATGAAGTTTCATTTATATAGTGCCTTTCTAGATACCTTTCTAGATGAAAGGGTGCTTTACAATCAGCACTCTCCACCCTCAACACACACCATTGAGATGCAGCAGCCAATCATGCACAACCTACTCTCTACCAGAAAACGACCATTACCAATTGGCCTGATATCCATGTTTTTCAGAATGTGGGTAGAAACCAGATTCCCCAGAGGAATCCCACAAAGACACAGAAAGAACATGGAAACTCCACCCAGATCGAACCCTAGTGAACATGCTAGACACCAATATAGGAAACGGTGGGAGTAAATGTGTTAATCTATCACCAAAAACATGTCCAATGCAGTGTTTTCTCCAAATACCAGCTGTGCATTTTTGCTTCAGTTTTTTTTTTTACCTCCCCTAACAGCAGCGTTGAAATCCCTTTCTCTCCGCTCTGTTCTTCCATTCTTATACCATTATCTTTCAGTTTCCTCATGCTTCCCTCTTCCCATCCATCCCTCCCCCTCACTCTCTCTCTCTGCTCCTGTTAAAGGAGAAACTGGATGTACACTCAGGCTCTCTAATAGATGGAAAACTCTGTGATTGAACTGCCGGCTTTATCTGAAGCCTGTAATTGAGGTTTCTCAGCGAGACTGCAGCGCTTCCCTTAAACAGACCAGCAAAACCTCGCACCAGCCACAGAGCACATCACAGCTCAGTTCAAGACTGCTCACTTTACCTGTAATACAAAACACATATTAGCTTATCAGACGTATATGGATAGCCTGCATATCAAAACCTTGAAATGTCACTTATTAGCTTCAGTTTATACTCTATGAACATTTCATGAAGAATAAAGCTGTAGAAATACTCTAATTTAAACATCAGCAGCCTTGTACCAAAATTGCTAGTGTGGCTTTATCATGCTGGCCACAGTCCTTGTCCCATGTTGCTACCATGCTACCATTAACCATTGGGTTAGTGCTACGGTGACACAGGGCACTGGAACTGGTTTTGATTGCAGGTAGGTGGACCTGGGCTAGTGACATAGTGACCAGAGGATTCTTCGGAAAAGGAGTCTTGGTAAGGAAATGTCTCCAAAACTGTGTCCAACTCACTATGTCGTGCGCTTTGAGGTTCAGTTTTGAATTTTTAGTGCAGTAACAATCCCACAATGCACTGCAGTAGGTACAAACAACTTTCCCCAGTGGAAATGGAATACCCATAATTCATTGTGATGTTTGGTTTGAAGATTCACGTTCAGGCTGTTTATGCAGCACTGTGTGCTTGTGCATGTGTGTGTGTGTGTGATTTTGTGTAATTGGCTCAGGCTGTTCTGAATCTGTGGATACAGCTGTACTACCTGAAGTCATACTTGATGTTGAAATGTGTTTCCTTATGAATTTATGATGAAACTCTAATGGGGGAGAAGCAGGCCATGCATAGACATAACATTATGTTGTGTGCTGTTTGAAGCTGCTGTTTGTAAGATTCACAGAGAGACAGGAAAAGGCGAGGGCTGTAGGCATTGCTGGCCTATATTATTGTATTTACAGTTAAAGAGCAGTAGAGAAAGAGTGAGAGAGCAAAAGAGTGAGATCATCAAATCCGTCTGATGTAATGACATGAGGTGACAGAGGAAATTTTCACGTATCTGTGTGTAATTTAGAACGGATGTAGGAGCTGTTCACACAGGCAGCATGACAACAAATAGAACAGAGTGTGAGAGAGCGAGAGAGAGAGAGAGAGAGAGAGAGAGAGAGAGAGAGAAATGTGAGTGTCAGAAATAAACATAAGCTTCAAAAGGTTAAATATAGCCCTGAAATTTGTAATTCAGTGGGCAAAAAATGGCCAGCTTACCTGAATAATGAAATTTTATGATTTAATTCTTATCTGAAACATTGTGGGTTGGCCAAGACTAGGCCTGTCACAATAACTAAATTATTGTTATATATTGCTTTAGTAGAGCAAATGTGGAGAATATTTCCTGAAAAGAACACCCACAAAAATGGGTCAATAATGCTTTGGGCTTGTGTTGCATCCAGTGGCAAGGGGGGGAAATTTCCCTGGTAGGGGAATTCATGGAATTGAACATGAAAAGATCCTAATGACCCTAAACAAAATTTATAATGGACAACCACAATCTGAAAGTTCCCTAACAGTCCCTGCAAGACAGGTACATCAAAACAATCAAAGAATGTCTAAGAAATAGACTGCATATAAGAATCCATACAAACATCCCCCAAACAAGAACTTAAAGACTCTTAGCTGCTTCAGAAAGCATTTACGGACTGTGAAAGGCTGAATGGGTGGCTTGAATTCGTGGAAGGTGTGTGAAGTCCTCACTTTTTGAATGAGGAGAAAATATTGATATTTTGAAGTACCGTATTTTCCAGACTATAAGCCACTACTTTTTTCCACGCATTAAACCATGCGGCTTATAATGAGGAACAGCTTTTTCTTCTTAGATATGTTATTTTCCAGGTTGTTTTTTTTTTAGCTTTCCGGGTGCGGCTTATATTCCGGTGACGCTTATAGTCCAGAAAATACGGTATACCAATATTATGTTTAAGCAATAATAAACCAACGGGAGTGCCAACATTAGACATTGGCACTAATGTACCGCAGCTGTAGGAATGAGACCACAGGCCAAGAGCCCAAGATCAGTACACCAGTGCAAATTTTTCATGAGAGTATAACTGTGTTCAAATCACAGTTCAGAAACAGATTTGTTTCAATATTCTTTGAGCCAAAATAATTACATTCTATCAGCACTTGCTGCTAAAACACCATCATCAGACTGTGTCCTTCAGTCACAGCAGTCAAGAAACAGTTCATCGTTTACAAAACATCATTGTTGCAAGCATTGGTCACAACAATAGGAAATGTTCCAAGTTACATTAATCCCATGACTGCACACACGGCCAAAGCTGTTCAGTATTAGGAGTTTACTTTATGTGAAGCTGAACTATGTTTCGATCAGGTTTCCTCTGGATAATGTAATCTAATCTAATCTAATCTAATCTAATCTAATCTAATCTAATCTAATCTAATCTAATCTAATCTAATCTAATCCATGTCTCAAACCGAACAATATATTTACCTACCTACCTAGCAACAATTCTGATGACTATTGCTCATGGTGAAAGTCCATGTGATTAACGTGAAAATTCCGGAATTTAGTTCTCATTTAATTTTATTTTTCACACTGATTACTATTGTTACTACTATAATAACAAGTTCAATTTAGTTTAATATAGTTTAACACATTGTACAAACTCATCTTATTTTGCCAGCTGTATAATTATAACACTACTGATGTTTGTATCTTGTAAGCACTGCTGTCATTGCTACATTACATGTGTAGCAATTATCATACAATACTGGCACAAATGAAAGATTCCCACTCACTGTTCTCTTGTCCGTTTGTCTTTTATTATTGTGAATTCTTGTTGTGATTTCAGACCTGAGAGAGACAATCCCCAAACCACATACACGAAAGCAATACTTTCCTGAGCTACAACGAGCTCTGTCATTCCCTGTATTCCCAGTCTAATCGAGTCTCTGTGTCCCGATGAGCCAGCAAGGGCTAAGTTTATAGATACCGTTGGGTGAATCCTCCTAAGTGACCTACGTTCTGCTTGGGACTTTTAAGTTACTAAATATGATTCCGGCTTCATTGCAGGGCTAGAGTGGAGTGATACAGTGTTTGTGAAAAAAAAAACATGCCGTTGTGGCGAGATAACAACATGGTTCAAACACTTTTCAACCAATCAGTTTGAGCGGCCGGAATTAACTGGTGTATACATTTAAAAAGTAACCTTTAATTGCAATCTTTCTACAGCATTATTTGAACGGCAATGTACTCTCAGAAACCAGATTAATTCCACACAAACAAACAACTCTTCTTTTAAATTAAAAATTAATTCATTTTAATTTAATTTAAATTTAAATTAAAAACAAAATATATCTGAATATATTGATATTTACGTTATATCGCCCAGCCTTACCATGTATCATGATAAGTATCTTATCACCAGGTTCTTGCCAATACACAGCCTTACTCTGAACTGCTTCTAGTATTCAGACTGTTGCGTGAGAATTGTGTAGTGTTCAGCTATGTTCAGATTTAGGTCACATAATTCTATATTTGCACTCCAGACTCTATATTCAGCCCCTGCCAAATCAGTGCATTAACACACACACACACACACACACACACACACACACACACACACACACACACACACACACACACACACACTCACTCCAGTGAGGGAGAAGGCTTCTCTTCAAGTGAATGGCATGGCGAGGAAATACTTTTTGACCAATGCTCCTGAGGGCTCTTTCTCCCTACTCCCATCCCCCTGTATTTCTCTCTTTCTGTCTCTATCTCTCTCCCGTGCTCATACACAAGCCCACATGCATGCAAATTCACAGAAAACCCCACCACGCATCACCACAGAACAGACCCAATCTTAAGACTTAAGCAGTATATACTAGTATACTGTTGTGTAATTAGATACATGCTTTACGACCTGCAAGTCATCACTGATTCATCAGCTTCGACTTGGTAAGAAACACTGTCATTGCCTGATCGAATTGTTTCCATAGCAACCGTCCCCTCCCGTCTCCGGTGAGAGGCTACTGTGGGTGGGGGGTTGATGGTAGCTGGGAGCAGGGGGAGGGGTGTATTTGTAGGTAAAGGAAGGCTAAGTGTAACCCTGAACTCTAAATCAAGTCTGCCAGCTGTCTGGATCACGGTTGCCATGACTTCCACAATGACATCTAGGCAAATGAAATCTGATTGGCCATGCTCATTTGTCTTAGCTGGTGTCTGGGCAGCACTATGCTCAAAAGGAGTTAATGGTAATTACACAGTGAAGGGTCAAGCACTAGCACCAGGTAAAGCAGAGGGGCAGCGTTTGACCTGCTTTAAATCAAAACCACCCTTAAAAAATTACATCTACATTTTATTATGTAAAATTACATGTTTATTATAACAATTGCAACTTCAACCATCACATTAAAACCAAGACAAGTGATATGGATAACATTTTCTTGTTTCAACGATGCCTGTCTAGAGAGGTGGGATAAATGTACATATTAGGTAGAATGTGAACAGAAGTGAATCTTAAATTTGATGTGTTGAAATGGGCAAGAGTAAGAATCTAATACAACCAATCTATGATGGCTAAATGACTGGGTCCGAACATCTCCAAAACATCAGACGGGTCTTGCTGAGTGTTTCTGGTAGCAGAGGTGAGGACCTAACAAAAGTACTCCAAGGAAGGACAACTGGTGAACCAGTGCCAGGGTCATGGATCCCAGGGCACACTGATTTAACCCATTCAGGTCCTACCTCACAATGTAAGGTGCTTTTCCTCTGCTTTGTACCTACTAGATGTGTATGTATTCCTTCAGAACTGTGATGGTAAAGGGATCAAACTTGGGTACAAGCAATTGCATGGTGAATATGTGGTTGACAGATGGGCTGCACCCGGAAACTTTTGTGGTGCACTGATGCCGAGCTATCCTAACTGTAGCTCTAAATTTATTGGCTGCTTCTTTGAAATCCACTATATTGGAAAATTTTGTTCCCTGTAAACTACAACAGCACTGGAGAGAAGGGGGTAGATTCTGTTGCAACAATTGTGCAGTATGTTTGTGAAAATTGACAATGACTTTGACAATGCTAAGGCAGTGGTTCTCAATTTTGGTTCTGGAGTACCACAAAAAACCCCACCCAATTACTAAACCCTACTGCTTTTAAGCAAGTAGGGCTGGGTGATATATTGATTACTTATATCAGTATCAGGGTATAAACAAAGCAAGATATGGGGTGATGTCATTTATAATATGTTTGAAAGGTTTTAAATAATGTTCTATTTCAATCTTACACCTTCATGTTTCTGCAAATTAAAACACTCCTCTTTTGCACAAATTTATTTGGTATTTTATAACAAAATATGCATCGGAGCTGCCTTTCAGTTTTGATCAACTGTAGATAAAAATGTGTTCACTATTTCCAGGCTGTAACAACCTCACATTTTTTTCCTCACAAATTTGTATTGTTGTGTGTTGTGTGAACTGAACCATGACTATTGTATACTATTACACCCCTAGTACCTATACTCCTCTACTTGACTCGACTCTAATGTACTACTCAAATACACTTCATATTCACTTATTACAGAAGGGCTGAGAGGAAGTGGTCACATCCTGCAACATTATTACGCATGTGAGTTGGATGATGCAAAACATCTGGGTCATACTGAAGGAATTCACCGATTTTAAGGGCTACAAAAATGTCTGTATGATATGGTAGGTGTTCAAGAAGTTCTCACCTCAGCAGAATATACCATAAGAGTGTTTGAAGCCGTTTTGCTGTAATGATGCAGGCTGCTGTGGCCTTGTCCACCCAGGCCTTTGCATCGTGTACTTTGTTATTTCCAAGCAGAACATACTTACACATTCCGATCGGTAATGTAATCAGATACAGGTGTTTACATGGCTATTATTCATCTATTTAGTAGATTAATCAAAGGATTTTGTTCAATTTGACAGAATTTATATTTGAAATGGCTCAGACTATTGCTGCAGACTATCCCGGCTGAGGTGTATACATGAACATATTCTATTCTGATTAAGATATCAGTTGGATTATTAACGGATTATCTGGCTGCACATAAATGTACTGAATACAGATGGGTAAGGAGAGAATTTGTGTAAATCTGCTGATGCACACACACACACACACACACACACACACACACACACACACACACACGCACACACACACTGCCCCAATAACCCAACCAGAACCACAGCTCAAAGTGGGTCACACACTCCTACACACAAACATACTGCTGACTGAATAATTCACAGAAGAGAGGAGAAAGAGAGAGAGCGTGAGAGAGAGACACTGACGTAGAGTAAGTGATGTCAGTTCAGATGTATCCATCTGATGCGCTGTGCTGTATTGTGCCTTTTCTCAGCATGAAATATTCAGCAGTCCCCAGCAGGGCTGCTTTCCGTTTATACTCCTCTTTGCATTGACACTTAAGCCTTCAACAGGGGTGTCCAGCTGTGGGTCAAGAGTCCAGCACAATCTGGTGAGTTTGCTTCTCAAACCTACCACATTCGACCTAGCTGGGTGTGTTAGAGCAGAAAAGCCTCAAACTGCATTGACCAAAACTGGACACCTTATGCAGACAGAGCTCCTCAGGCACTAATAGAGCTGGACTTGTGAGACATGTTAAGCACCATCACATATTTTCAAACCACTACTCTAATGTCAGTGGACAGTGAAACATATCCGGAGAAGAGCACTAACTGCTAATTCTGTTCTTAGAGATTTACCCCCAAGATCAGATCAGGGCATTGTAATACTGAGCATCATACCACATCAAACTTATATCTACAAGGTTTTGCGAATAATACAACCACGTGATTTAGCTACAGTGAAATTTGTGGACCTGTCCTCTCTCTGAGAGAGCAAGCAGGTGAATGTGATGCAAGAGAAAGCACTGAGCTTAGCTTAGACCTATCAGTGTTCTCGTTCAGTTACGTTCAGCAAGTAAACAGTTAAAAACAGACAATGTAAACACACTACCCCTGCCTACAGGGTCACATTAACAACAGTGCTACAACTGTGACCCTGGTAGTAAAGTCAATAGCCAACTCATTCATTACTATATGCCTGGATCTGACCTGATCCTGATCGACTGAACAGATCAAAATATCCTTGTTATGTCAGCTGACAGTTGTCTAAACTGGATAGCATCCTGCTGAATGATGGGGTGAGGAGGAGAAAGATCCAAAAAGTTAAAGATTTTTGATTGTGTCATTCGGAAAGCTTAAAAAGGCATTTTTAAAACGTCTATTGAAAATGTCAGCTTGTTCTGAACACCTGAACTGGGGTGCTGATACAAATACTTCCATGAAAAAAAAATGTGAAAAATTCTGACGTGACAGTTTTGTACAAAACTAAATATATTTGCGCAGAATGACAAAATATTACATACTATGTCCTGAGTTTCACTGGTGCATCCAGTGAAATGAAACAGAGCATAACTGATAGTGTAACACAGTCAGCCCATGTTCATGGTACAATGAACAGTACCTGACTGTGAATCACTCGGCAATGCCAGTGTGACTGTGTGTAAGCAGTACACTCACAGAACCTTTCACCTCTACTTAACCTGACGGGTACAGAGACCAACCTAAAACCCGTGATCAGAATCAGAAAGCAGAGTTTTAAGAACATACGCTGGTCTGAAAGTAGTGATCTCTGAACATTAGATATGATTATATTCAATTAAAATAGCAGCATTTTAATTGATACTCTAAACATTCTGTTTCTGCCACTTTTTATAAATTTCAAAATCAAAATGTGAGAAAATTGGCTTCAAATTGTTTAGCTAGGAATTGTAACCTAATTGAAGCACTGTGGGAGATTTGGATAATCAAGGTTCCTACAATGAAGAAGAAGAGCTAAACCTGGCTCACAGACTGAGAAGACTGTGGCATGTATTTCCTTTAAACATTACATGAGGCAGCATTGTAGCCAATATACATTCAAGCTGCGTTGTTTCAGTTCTAGAACGGTACACGCCCTTACACTCGGTCTCTGCAATTACATCTGCTTGGCCTTGTGGTGTAGGTATGATTCAGCCTAAAGAGAAACATGTGTAGCAAAAACAGTCTGTTAGCTGGTTGTATGTTCTTTTAATAGTTTATGACTTTTCACAAAAACAATTTCATGTAACGAGGTGTCAGCAGGGACCGGGGCCCAGCTTAAACACAGCTGGCCCGCTAATGACGTGGTAGCCAAGTTAGAGGAGGCGAATGCAACAATAAGCAGTGCATCAATACTAGTCAATTTAGCTAAACGTTCATGTGTGGGTAGCACCTTTCTATAAAATTACCTGCTCATGATTACATCATGACAATTGGCAGCCACTCCTCCGGGGTTTTAAAGTCATGACCAATGATCGCCACCCCACCTCATTCCCAACTCATTCCCAACTCATCATTCCAGAAAACATACCGTATTTTCCGGACTATAAGTCGCTACTTTTTTTCCACGCTTTAAAACATGCTTATAATGAGGTGCAGCTTTTTCTTCTTATATATGTTATTTTCCAGGGTTTTTTATTAAACTTTGAGGGTGTGGCTTATATTCCGGTGTGGCTTATAGTCTGGAAAATACGGTAGTTCTACTGCTCCACAACTCAATACAAGGGGGGCTACCCCACATCTGGCATTAGACAAGGTGCCAATAAGTTCATGTTTATCAGCTGTACTTCCATGCAGGCACGAGACAAGCTGCGTGTGCATGTGCAAACCTGCGTCATCAAATGGTGTAAGTTAAAGTAGCTGAATGCTTTCACTAAAACAAATACTTTCACTTTTCAAAGGATGTGTTCCCATCAGTATCGAAGTGTGCAACCCATATCAGGCTGTTGCAGTGTCTACAGTAATTGCAACAAGTATTTACAGAGGAAGGTAGAAAGGTGCTGATTTAGCTTTAGAGTGATATTATAGCCGTTTGGCATAATCTCATTGTGAAAGTTCACTCCTGGGGGGTGGTAAAGTCCAGGGGGAACTTACGAATGGGGTATGCGTTAAGGAATGAAACCAGAGTTCACCGTGCCAACACCAAAGGATGCTTCCAAGTAAGTTTTATGTGCTCAGGTTTATTACGAAATGTAAAAAATACATATAAATTTCATTGCAAAATAAATGGCAATGAAAACACAGCAGCAATTATTAGGATATTAAATGTGACTCCAAGCATTTATAAACAGTCCTACATTCAGCACTGAAGTACAGGCAAAGAGCTCCCCTAATCTCTACCTCATTGCCCCTCATACATTAAGCCCCTCCCTAGGTTGACCATTTTTCAAGCAGGTCAGTAACAAACAAAAAAATCAATTACAGTGTTAACATTGCATGATCTACTTTTAGTGCACTTTTATTACAAGTTTTCATGATGCCATAATGTTCTATTCTTTTTACTGGTAAGTATAATATTTGGTAAACTCAGTCTCAGTGTATTTTACACAGCTCTGCATTCTACTCCTGCATAGTTATGGGCCCTTCTGTCTAGTAAAAGAGGAGGAACTAGCTACTACTCCTTTGCCACCAGGATCCCAGATAAATCTATTCCTCAGTTTGTCCATATAAAAACAGTCACAATGTCCTAAAAGAATCCAGCAAGTGGCTCTGTTCTCATCACACACACACACACACACACACACACACACACACACACACACACACACACACACACACACACACACGCGCGCACACACATACACAGCTGTGATGAGGATCTTTAAGCCACACTGCATTATGAGCCCAACCTTTCAGTCATATGTCAAGCATTCACACATAAAGGGCAATGTGTGTGTGTTTGTGCGGATGTGTGTGCTTGCTTATGTGTGGAAGGAACTGGCTGCCTCAAAGGAGAGAGGGAAAGAGAGAGAGAGAGAGAGAGAGAGAGTTTTGTCTTACCTCTCCATAATCAGTGGTGAGTACGAGGGGTCCATCACCACAGGAGTTCACTGTAGAAGGAAGCAGTTGCTCTTTCTCCTTTACCCACACTCGTGCCCCCTGTTAAACACACAAAACACACACTGTAACACAGCTACAGCTTTTAATACATTTTATTTTAATAAATTAAAATGACTTTTTCATTTTCATTTCAACAATAAGGCTGCTACAGGACTACACGGGCAATCCTTTGTAGCTCTGCCATGGGTTAACGCCAGAAACCTGTGACAAATTTTCCATTCACACTCACACAAGCACACACACACACACACACACACACACACACACAAATTCACACACACATACACAAATAGCAAAGGGCAGAGACAGACCACAGTTTGGTTCCTAAAGGTCATTCAAAAGTGGCTACAATAAATTGGACCAGTGACCAGTTTGGACCAGAATTGAACAGTTTCAATAACTGTTTAAAAGACACACAATGCTGCCTTTAACTTCAGTGTCAGTGTAGATTTTTCATCTGCGACCCTGCCCCTTGCTGATCATAGCTACGCCCACACAAATCAAGGTCTTTTCATGTTGTTGAACACATACCAGAATAAATACCAGAATTTAGACCAGAGGTCTGGAGAGCTACCTTCCAGCAGCTCCAAGAACAGTTTCGAATTCAAATTTTAGAGGGCAAAAAAAAACAAAAAACGTAAGGGCAGTCCTTACTTCCCTCCACTTCAGGATTCATGACCATTTCAGAACATTGAAATACAGACAACAACCAAATCCATTTTAGAATGTCTGGACCACACTGTCTGTCTCCCCCACCGCACCACCCACACATCTCTCTCGTTTCCGTTTGCCAAAGACAAAGAGCAGGAGAAGGCGTTGTTGTGTATGTTGTCGTCTGTATTAATTACACTGCTCGTGGCCTGCAGTGGGGGCTGGAGTGAGTGAAGCTGGACCAGAGATTGATAAGCTTCAGATGCAGCAGAGGCGCCTGGCGCAGGACCATCAGAGCAAGCAGTACAACACACACCGAAGCCGGTGCATTAGTGCTAATGCGAGCAGCAAACTGTAATAACACACTACAATCCATTACGATACATTACTGGATGTTAACTAATAGGATTAGCGTCATTAACTTAAGTGAGACAACTCAGCTTTATCTGATTATTCATTCACTAAACGATGCAGATGGAATGTTTCTAGTTTGGAACTTCTAAGCTTGCATGTGTGAAACAGTCTGCTCAATGTGCCAGGCTTTGCTGCCTGTTATGGAAGTAAGCAACCACAAATTTACACCAGACACAACCAAACAATTCTCAACTCCTTTAACGTGTACCTTCTTCAGGCAGCAATATCACCTACTTTTTTCTCCTGGTCTTTGATTATTAAAGCGTTTAAAAGAAGGTTTTATACTTAACAGCACAAGCAACAATCAGGTGAACATATTTGGTTTTCAAAAACGAGGACACTGGGGCCACATGTGTGTCCACTGTGATTAGGATGTTGTGGTTGGGGGGCCTGAAGTGTCAGACCTAGGCAGTGTGTGTGTGTGTGTGTGTGTGTGTGTGTGTGTGTGTGTGTGTGTGTGTGTGTGTGTGAGACGGTAGGAGGAATATTTCTTAAATCACATGTTAATGAACTAATAGTGCCTTTCATTTAAAAGTACCGTATTTTCCAGACTATAAGCCGCTACTTTTTTTCCACACTTTAAACCGTGTGGCTTATAATAAGGTGCAGCTTTTTCTTCTTATATATGTTATTTCTACTTCTTTTGTACTTCTGCTGCGGCTGGAACCTTAAGTTCCCTCCCAAGGGATCAATAAAGTGCTATCCTATCCTATTTTCCAGGTTTTTTTTTTTACTTTGTGGGTGCGGCTTATATTCAGGTGCGGTTTATAATCCGGAAAATACGGGTATGTTTTAAAATAAAATAATTAAAAATGAATAAAGTTTTAGTTTTACTACCTTTCATAAAACATGCATTTATTTTAATGCAATGTAAAAATATTATTAAATACATCAATAAAATATAAGTCAAGTAAAATCAAATTGATTTCTGTTTACTTACATATGCATTTAAGCATTTTAGCCTGTGTTCAGTCAGCTGTGGTGGGAAACAGTTTAACCAAAGCTTGTTGTAGATACAGGTCCATGCAGTGCCGGTGAGAAGGCAGGACTTAAACAGATGTGTTTAAAGCTCTAAAAATGCACATGCAGAATGTGTGCTGACTGTAGAAACAAATGCCAATGTGAAATCAAAGCATTTTACACAGTTTTGTTTTTCTGTACTTTGTTTATAGACTTTTTCAAAATTCAAATAAAATGATTTTGCACTCTAAACATTTTGGCATCATTTTGTCACAGATGTTACAGGTAATTGAAAAGATACTGCACAACGCTATTGGAATTCCCCTAAATTACCAATTTGCACTCTAAACTTCCCTTACATACACCAAATTTATGATACTGTAAAATTCAGTTTGAATCCCTATCTATATTAGAGGGTTTGTACACTGGGGATTGTTCAAATAGCAGTCATAGCCTGACTTATATAACATGTTATGCCTAAAAACATCATAAACGTATTTTAATATTTTCTGATGGACTGATATAGTGATCTAATATTCCCTCTGTGAAAACCTTTACTCTTAATATGTCAACAAAATGAAACAATACATTTGAACCAGTCTTTTTCCACTTCTCAGATTTCTGCTCTTGAAAAGTATAAAATTGCAGAAAACAAATAAAAAAAATCTCTTTTATGTTGAATTTAGACTATTCATCTGTAGCATCTTACATCAAGCAGCTGTCTAACCACTGGCCCAATCATCAGGTCACTGGGGATGCTACAGACATTTATTGCCAGGACTCTGAGTTTACTTTGCCTTACTCTCTCTAGGTGGGTAGGATGACCCTTCTCTTCCCACATCATTCAGCGCATTGCTAGCCAACATGGCAGTTCAGTGTTCTTCCCCAAGCTCTATAAGTTCAGTGATGTTTCATTAGTTCCAGTTTGGTGTGTAATGACCTTATAAGTGTATAAAGAGCAAACGTACACTATACACATCATGACAACCTGACTTTGACTGAGAATTCCAATTTTTTCATTCCAGGTTAATTAAAAATTTCTGATGTGAATAAAATGATTTAGTTTCCTCAGATATTTGCTCCAATTTCTTTTTAATTGATGGGAATCAGGATTCATGATGTATACAGCAGCCATCTGTAATGTGCAAGTCAAAATACAAGTAATGTGTATATAACTGTCTGTGATGTAGCTTTCAGAGGCATTGAATACTTTAAATTTGTGGATGTCAATCACCACTGGGAGCAATTCTAACTTAGGTTTCTTGAAAATGCACTGATTTACCTCCAACCACATTGAACAACTGTTTAAGATGATAAGATGTGCTCTTAGACGGTTTTGTAATGCTGGATCATCTACAGGTGCAGTTGATTAAGACTGTAGCCTCTACAGCAGCTGGCTTGCTCACTGACAGATGTGCTGCTGGAGGTGGAACAGCTGAGCTTTACAAACCCCCACACACTTGCTTATTCACTCCAACACAGATATACACACAATCTAAGGCATATACCCCTGTATACTTATACAAAATACACCCTCACTGAGCACTTTATCAGAAACACTAATCATTCATGCAGCTATTTATCCGCCAATCACGTTTCTGCAGTGCAGAAGAGAAACAGGCAGATATGTTCCTGCAGCTTCAGGTCATGTTCATCTTAACATCAGAAAGGGGGAAAATTGTCATCTCAGTGACTTTGAGCATGTAGTGATTGTTGGTGTGAGACTGGTTTGAGTATTTCTAGTACCGCTGAACTCTAGAATGATGTAATCATAAAAACACAACAGCAGACAGAATCCCATTCAGAGAGGTCATGAAAACCACTCTGTACAATTCAGCTCAAAATGAACAAAACATTCAGCCTTAAGGAGGATGGGCTACAACAGAAGATAAGTACATCAGGTTCTACTTTTTTCAGGCAAGAACAGAAATCTGAGTGGAGTTGCAGTGGACACAGGCTCACCAACACTGGACAGCTGAACAGTGGAGAGACATAGCCCGGTCTGAAAAATCGGGATTTCTGGCACACAGATGGTAGCGTCACAATTTGAACCCAAAAACATGAATCCATGGATGGATGAGGTGTAACGCGCCTACTGGGCCTATCACTTGAATGCCACAGACTATTTGAGTATTGTTGCTTTCCATACACATCACTTCGTGATCACCATTTACCAATCTTCCAGCTACTTCTACAGCTACTTCCAGCATGTTTATACATCAAGGTGTCATGAACATGGACAACGAGTTCAGCGTTCTTCCTTTCACTTCCCAGTGACCAGATGTGAATCCAACAGGACAACTTGTGTAAATGAAATACAACAGGAGATCTCCGGCATGAGCTTCAGAAATTGGTCCTGAAAAATCTGCATGACAACGGAACCACAGAATGATGCTTCAACTTTAGTGATCTACAAAGAGGTCTCTTGTCCCAGAACACTGCAGGGAAGAGAGAGTGCAGAAGAGGACAGAAGGAAAAAGGAGGAAAGAAAGTTTTTAGGTGACAGATGGCTGAGGCTCTGTCTGCTGAAGGCAATGACCCCTCCAGACAATTATACTACAATACTAACAAAAGAGCTCCTATACCCCCTTAGTCAAATGGGACCAAACCAGCCAGAAAAGCTCCCAACGCAGCCAGCTGGGCAGAGAGAAGGCAATGCACTTGCAAAGGCACACACAAATACTTGTTTTTATTCTGGTTCAACAAATAAGCAATTTTGTTGCTAGCTCACACAAAATATCATGTTTATATACCATATATGTGCATATTTGCAGGGCTGAAGAGCACATATTAGTAGATTATTCACAAATATGTTAAATTACATTAAAATAGACACTTTCATATGTCACATATATGCTGCTCAACCATACCATTATGACCACTTGCTTGTTTTTAAAATCATTGTCTATTTTATTAGACTGTAGTCTGTAGATTATAGACTGTAGTCCATCTGTTTCTCTGCATACTTTGTTAGACTCCTTGATTCACCCTGATCTTCAGTGGTCAGGTATTATTTGGGTGGTGGGTTTTTGTCAGCACTGCAGACTTTGTGGTGGAATGTTAACGTGTGCTGCGCTGGAACGACTGGAACGACGAGTGTCTGCTCCTACCTAGTTGCTCCACCTTGTGGATGTGAAGTCGGAGACAGAAGCTCATCTACTGCTGCACAGTTTGTATTGGTCATCTTCTATTCCTTCATCAGTGCTCCCAGGACTCACACTGTTGGCTGGATATTTGCGGTTGATGAACTATTCTCCGTCCAGCAGTGACACCCTAGCAGGGATTTAAACACTCCAGCAACACTGCTGTGTCTGAACCACTTGTCCTAGTGAAACGCTAATTAATACTTGCCAAGAAACAGATGAACTACAGTCTGTGATTCTACAACTACAAAGTGGCCCTGTATGGTAAGAGGAGTTGAAAAAATGGACAGTAAATGTAGAAACAACAGGTGGACAAAATGTTTTGGTTGATTGGTGTATGTTATATGCCAACCACTTATACATCCAAATCAGTTCAATCACTGATTGGCTGCACTTTCAGTGCTGCACTTAAAAAAATGAATGGCAGCTACAGCAACGCCACCCTCCTTTGGAGTTCTGGAGAAATGGTCAGTGACATAGTCATGGGTGGGTCACTTTATGAAAAGAAATTTACAGAAACAGCTGTTAAACATCCCTACTGCAGCATTAACAAACTAGCTATTACCCTTGGCCACCTCCAACATAGCTACCATTGTGTTAGTGTGCTGGCTAACATAACAAAATAACATTAATGCAGCATGCTTTCCACTGGTCTTCTCATTAGCATGTCGGCTACAGCCCTCATCCAAAATAGCTAGCGCAACATTTGCATGGCATTACAGGCCTCATTCAAAGTGTTTTCAGGCCCCTTTGGCTTGATGGGATGTGTAGCTACTATAGCCACTTATTTTATTTATGACACTTATCCAGAGCAACTTACAAGGTTACTTGTAGTGTAGGCCAGAGTAGTGTTAGGAGTCTTGCCCAAGGACTCTTATTGGTGTAGCACAGCATAGTTCCCCAATAAATGCATGCATAAATAAATTATTATTATTATTATTATTATTATTTTATTATTATCATTAATAATAATAATAATAATAATAATAATGATGATGATGAATTAATGCATGCATGCAATAAATCACATTTTATTTCGTTTTTGTCATGTGGCCTTTTTTGTAATCCTTTTTTACATACTGCTGTGCTACATCATATGATGGCATGCAGTTTAAAAATAAAAGGAAATGTGAAGGAAAATGAAATGCTCAGTTTGATTTTTGAAATAGGTTGTATAGATCAGTTGATAGATTAATAGAAAATGAATCATTAGTAGCAGCTCTAATTTAGAGATGATGCATATAGGAAGTGTAAACAGCCTCTCTATCTCTAACTTTCCCTGTATCTTTGTCTCTGTTCTCTTTTTCTCTGAGTAGTAGGCAGACAATGGAAACAGCATTGGTCCCCAGTATGAGGTAATTAGTCACTGTTGGCAGCTACAGGCCTTTGGGGTGCACTGCAATACCCAACTCTGCAGTTGACCATGCATGAGTAGCACAGAACAACATCCTACTCAACATCTTAATCAAATGATCCTGGATGTTAGCTCTGAAAGTGTGTCACTGCAGTTGTTTTAGTGCCAAAATGTGCAACCTCATTGTTTACCTTCCAGCTTAAAAAGCAAAAAGACAAGTGACACTCACTGTATAATGGGATTGTTATATACTATCAGACTGTTGCGTGAGAATTGTGTAGTGTTCAGCTATGTTCAGATTTAGGTCACATAATTCTATATTTGCACTCCAGACTCTATATTCAGCCCCTGCCAAGTCAGTGCATTAACACACACACACACACACACACACACACACACACACACACACACACACACACACACACACACACACACACACACTTTCACCTTCATACAGACAACTCTTTGCAATTCTAAGATCATCTCTACATCTAAGCATCAGTCCTCATTTAACCCTGACAAATGTAGTAGGTCTTCTTTTATGCTCCAGCCTCGTTTAAACTTCAAAATATCTGTAGAAATCAGGTTGAAGGTCAGTGTCTGGTTCCATAAGATCCCTGAAGCTTTTCCCTAATGTATAAGCCTAGAGAAGAGTTCAAAAGCTTGTCTTATCAACGTATTGCACACTATACTGATTGTACAAATATTATCATAGCATGCTATTTATGGCAGTGGATAAGATAATGTATGCACCAGTCATATGAAGGATCTGGGAGACCTAGAAGAACCATGGAGAGGAAGAAATGATAGATTGTCTGACATGTGATCCATGCAGGGTGGCATGGTGGCTTGGTGGTTAGCTTGTTTGCCTCCAACCACTGAGGTTTTGGGTTCAAAGCTTTATTTGGCTGTTCTGCGCTCATCATTTCACCATAATTTCAGTGAGTGAATGTTTGGATTTGCCACTCTGTCCACCCAAGTGCTCCACGCAGTCCTCCAGATGGACGTTCATTTCCAGTAGAAAGTAAAGTGTGTACAATTGACTGCTGCTTCTCCCCAGCGTGTTGGTTGAGTGCTGAGTGTGTGTGAAGGTCGCTTTGATTGTAAAGCGACCTTGAGAAAGGAGCTATACAAGGGATGATGATGGTGACCTAACAACAACAATTGAAAACATTCAGTGAGCAGTGACTCCATGAGTCATCCTGTTAATGCCAGCACCATTGGCAGATGGCTGCGTGATGCAGGATTACAAGCAGACATTTACAGTGACTGACTTTAAGACATCAACCTCATTATAAATTGCAATGACGTTGTCATGGAGTCTCTCAGAATGGTAGGAAGTGATTTCTTTTGTCTTGGTAGAGCCAACCAATGAATCCATGTGTGGTGGCACTGCGGTCAGCACAACGTTAGATGTATAGACTTATATCCTTTAAAAAATGTTTCGCTATCAACACTCAATCCATACCACAAAATCTGCAGTGACTGAGAATATTTCAGATACATGGGATGGATTATTATCCTATTATTATTGGAATAGACGTCATTAGGGACTTTTACAACTCCATTCCAAGATGTCTGGTATGTTCCATTACATCCAACCCCACACTGAGAGACACTACTTCTATCTGTGGATCAATGAATATTGCCCATATCAGTCAATTGTTTTTTTTTGTTTTTTTTTTATTATTTGTTGTTTCTGGTAACCTTTATGTTCCTTCTGAACAGCATTGTAATCTGACACTCTTAGACACTGACTCTCTAATCTGACAATCCTTTTGATGGAGTGTATTTCTTTCTTTTTTAATCATAATTAATACACTGTATCAGAGAGACACTAATCACCTTATTACAGTCAGTAATACATCAATGTTATATCGATATTAAGATATAAACAAAGCGAGACCTGGGCTGAGGTAAACACAGTTTATATTGAGTTTTAAGGTTTTAAGTAAAATTCTGTTTCAATCTTCCAGAAAATTATTTTTTTGTGCTCACTCACTCTGTTACGCCCTTTGCTCTCAGCTCTTCATCCACCCCCACTACCATTCTCTCACACATACCATGGAGGAGGCATAAGACTGAGCTCTGGCATGTAAATGACTCAGTGTGTATAAAGAAGAAATGAAGATATGTTTTCACATCATATTTTATTATATATTGTATATTGCCATTGAGCTAAAATATATCAGAATATGATTTTTTGTCCATATCGCTCAGCCCTAAACCATGGTAGTCAAACATCTCTAGTCTCCCAGAAGAAAGCAAAATTCTGCAAATGTACATGCTACATTATAAAGGAAATTTTATGCCCAATCTGTAACCCCCATTCTGTCATCCTGCTCTGTTTTGTTTTTGGTCTCATCTCCACCCTTGCTCTGTCCTGTCTGTAGCGTTTTCCACCTGTGTCTGGTTTGTAGCCCTGCCCTTGTGCAATCAGCCCCAGGTGTTTCCAGTCTCTGCCTGTGTATTTAAGATCCTTTGTCTAAGTCTGTCTTTGTTGGATTTTCTGTGAGTAAATGTCAGCATGCCATGTTCTGGTCTTACAGGGACGCTGTGTGTGGAGGGATTTGATCCATGGGACATTGGATCACCTCATGCACACACCCATTTATCCCACTGCCCTTGTTCATCTGTTACCAGCATCCTTAACTGCACGTGCTCCAGTGTCCGAGGCAGCAAACACTCAGAGTTTGTGTTTGCGCTGTTCCACCACACATACTCCTGTGTCTACAGTGGCTCCTGTCACCTGTACTCCAGCATCCACTACTCTCGCCACCTGTAATCCAGTGCCAGATGCCTGTGTTCCAGTGGTGGCTGCTGCATCTGCTTCAGCATCAGCTGAACACAGTCTATGTATTTAAGATCCTCAATCTGTCTTTGTCGCTGTGTGTGTTAATGTCAGCATGCACAAATTACCCTGCGTTTACGTTCACATCCTCACCTTCTCTACTCGCACAGCCTGACATCATCCTCTCATAAAACGGCCTTTTGAGACCTTCTCAAAATTTAAAAGTAAAAACAAAAAACAGGGCTTTTCCTATGATCTAGAAGTGGACACACTACTGGGTATCAGGCAGGTCAGGACCATGTAGAATGGTCAGGTGTATTATAACAAATTACAATGAAAGAAAATGAGTAAATAAGAGGGTTCACTGCTAAAATACATATTAAATGGAGGAGAATGAAAAGAGTTCCATACACATTAAAAGCAAGAAATTGGAAAATCAAATGGCATTATGATTGTATGGGTAAAATATATGGGTCACATTTATCATAGATAACATAACCATATTGTAGCTAATTCTACAGTAAAGTAGCATTCAGACCCACCAGGATTTTGTGGCCTTTTTGCATTTATTATGAGTGTGATATTTGCACTTGTAAATAAATGTAGCTTAATAAGCTGCAGTCAGAAATGAAAAGAAGTTAAATGCACTTTAAAAATACAATGTATAATGAAAAGTGTCTAAAATAGCAATGAACATGTGCTTATTGCACAACTACCTTTGGGATTGTAAGGGATCAAAAAAGTATATCTATCTACCACTTTACCAAACTGTAAGAGCGACGGTACACTCTCTTTTAAGCCTTGGGTACACTACATGTCAAGGCACACTTCCCAACTGAGGTTTGCTGATTTTTATTTAAAAAAAATCTGAACCAACCAAACACACCCGAAAACATGGATGCGTTGCCTTTCTTAAATGACTCAGATTAAATTACAACAATTTGCTGTGGTCATTGTTTGTGCTGCCATTTGTGCTGACTGAAATCATGGGTGGGAAACAAGCAGTATATATTGGAGGCAACCCTATGTACAAGGTAGATGTTTGCTTCATATAAAAATTTCCATTCCACCTTAAATAGTAATGCTGCACCAGACATATTCTAGTACCAGAATGAATCAGCTGCATAATTTAAAATGGAAACATGTTTATACAGCTTAATTCGAGTACACCTGTGGTAAATTTAGATGACTGGATATGGACTTTTCAGAAGGCCTCCACCAATCAGGCCTGTATGGTAGAGTGGCCAGATGGAAGCCACTCCTCAGTCAAAGGCACATGACAGCCCATCTGGAGTTTGCCAAAAGGCACCCAAAGGACTCTCAGACAATGAAAAACAAAATTATCTGGTCTGATCAAACAAAGATAGAACTCTTTGGCCACAATGCCAAGCATCATGTCTGGAGGAAACCAGGCACTGCTCATAGCCAAAACCATTCCTACAGTGAAGCATGGTGGTGGCAGCATCATGCTGTGGGAATGTTTTTCTGCAGCAGGAACTGGGAGACAAATCAGGGTCGAGGAAAGATGACAGCAGTGATATACAGAGACACAGCTAAAATCACAAATGAGCGGCTTTGGGACAATTCTGTGAACATTCTTGAGTGGCCCAGCCAGAGCCCAGATTTGAACCTGATTGAACATCTCAGGAGATATCTATAAATGGCTGTGCATCAGTGCTCCCCTTCTAATTGAGAGAGCTTGAGAGGTTCTGCAAAGAAGAATGGGAGAAACGTCCCATAATCAGGTGTGCCAAGTTTGTAGCATCATACTCAAAAAGACTTGATATACAATCATTTCTTAAGTCTGGATTTTGATTTTGACACTAACACCAAGTGCAGTGTCACAAATGTTGTTACCAAACAACACTACTTTAGTAAAAACAGTCACAATTTTCCACCATTACCCAATCTCTCATTACTCTCTCTTTAATGTTGGTGTAGAACTTCTCCATCATATTGGGTTCACATACCTTGTGTACAAAATTATCCATTGACACCCTGTGATGGACTGGTGGCCTATCCAGATTTATACCAGCCTTGTGCCCAGGTAGTCTGTGTAGGTTTTGGACCCACCACAACCCTGAACAAGAAGAAGCTGATAAGAAGATGGATAGATGTGGCCAGCCACTGAAAGATTCTTTATGGATGGAGTCAATAATCTATGGCATATCTCTTTAAGAGCACATCTACTCCCAGTATCATCTGAAAAATATGTGTGGTATGTTTCATTTACAGTAACTGTCAAATTTTGCAAAGTACCTAGGGTAAGCCAAAACTGGAAACTCTCACCTGACTACCTACTATTATATTTTTCATACCCTGTAATGTTTGTAAACGGGAATCCCTCTGTAGAGGGAAAATCTCTTTCATAATCAATTAAGATGGATTTATAGATACAGCAGAACCTATTAACCAGTAGGGGCACACTGGCAAGGTTTGAAACAGCAAAAGCGTAAAATGTATTATGCAAATATTACAAGAAGTGTGAAAAGAGTGTAAAAATGTGTGTATGGTTACAGTTATTTATGGTTAACATATTCAATTTTGAAACACTGATTTGTTTGCCAGAGTTCATAAACTTTCAATACACTGAGAAATTCTACACAGCATGCTTCACATCTCATCTTTTCTGAGTGCTCGGCTAAGGTGCACATCTCTGCTTACTGTATGTAACACATCATCCTTAAGCTTCGGCAGTAATTTCCCCATTCCCACCTCTGGCCATTTACATCATGCATTGCCCTAACCAGTAGTTACATTACAAAGAATACTTAAGGCATTCTTTATTGATCAGTTTTCCGATAGAAATCCCCACTCCTGCTACACATCAGCGTTCAGAATAGAAGCATATACATGTAAATGTGGTTCAGTTCTTTTTGAAAATATCTGATTTGATTGTTCACACCTGAAAACATCCGATCTTTGTCTGCATCGTTTCAACCTGGTAATGTGAATGAAACCTAATCATCATCAGTTATAATCAGCATGTTGAACATGTGTAAACTGAGTGGTCCTTTATTCTGTGTTGAATGAACAACAGCAAAACTAGCAAAAACTGTCTCATTCAAACAGAATTCAATGTTATACAAGCCATGTGAACAGCAACTAATTACACATAAAAAGAAGGGAACAGAGACTTCCACTGAATCTGTGAGAGCTGTGTTTTCCTTTTAAGAGGTCCAGAAATTCTCTTAGGAAATCTACAATGAGTAGACTCTCAGAACACCAGTTTTCTGATCCCCATACTAGAAAAAGAGGAGAAATCAGCTAATCATCATGTTACTTCTCATCTTCTCTCTCTCTCTCTCTCTCTCTCTCTCTCTCTCTCTCTCTCTCCCTCACATCTGTTAATGCAGCAGTATCCAAATGCCTCAGCTCTGCACTTCCCTACTCCTATCAAATATACATGAGCAAGAGATAGAGATACAGACAGAGAGAGGAAGATAGAGAAAGAGAAGCGAGAGAGGATTTAAAGAATTTTCGTTTGACATGAGGTTCCTTCAACAAATTATACGCTCACGTTTTTGGAATTGAAAATTGATTTTGAATTTTAAAAAATGCCCAAAAAAGTCAAAAACACACAGATATATAATTCAGAATATCACATAACAAAAGCCAAAAGGTTTAAGTATCAAGCTGTAAGTCACATGAGTCTCATATCAATTTGTACAGGAGACTAGCTAAAATGCTAAACCCAAAGCTGGTCTGAAAATGGCTCTGCAATGCTCTTCCAGAAATGTCCAGTGTCCTGCAACAACACATCCATAAAAAGATCACAAATGGCTATAAAGATTGATTCTGCTGGAAGCAAAGACCCACAACACATCAATACTTATCAAAGCACTATACTGAATTTGAAAATTCTATATCATACCAACACTACAGCTATAATGACCTTTAACACTAATGCTAACACTAGTATCACAATACTACTGACCAATTGGTTTAAGACAAGTGATCCAACCACACTAATTATATTCAAATGCTTTTAGCACTGATTCTCTAGTGTGTGTTTGGGCATTTTCACACTATTTTCTCTGGACCTGGAAACACTTGCTCCGAGAGTTCAGTATGTTCAGTGTGAAAGCTGTTTCTGAGTCTGGAAGAAAGTCAGAGAAAACCAATCTCTGGTCCTCCTGAAATCAATAATCTGGGGTTAAATTCACACAGACTCTGGTTCGGTTCACTGCAAGTGTCATTTTGTCACATGACTGATTCAACTTCTTGTCCTCCTCAGAGAATGGTTTGTTGTTTGCAGGTATTCCTTTATGGTAAAACACCATGACTTCAGAAACCACTACTCTTCAGGTTGGAGTATCCAAGGAAAAAAAAATGAAAAGAGATAAATGGATGAACCATTTCACGTTCATAAACACACACACACACACACACACACACACACACACACACACACACACAAACACAGTTACATGCTGGTTTTATGGGCCACTTAACTCTGAGCCTCAGCAAGGTCATTAATGTTAAGAGCAGTTATCTGGAAGAAGACACACTGGCAGAGGGTTAAATCATGTCTCCGTCTCTAACACACACAAGCACACATTCTCCGACCACACACACACAGAAGGAAGTGTAAGGTGTAGTTCTCCACACTGGAATTTAAGATGTGTGTCAGCATCCATTAGAAGAATGCTTCAGTGCCACACATTAAGCTCTTAGTCACGCCTCCTACCTCCCGTCTCTTTATTGGAATTTGATTTTATTCAAATGATTCACACTCATTTCGAATAAATGTTTAAAGTGACTACTGTAAGTGTATTCAGTTATGTATCCAGTGGATGGATGGATGGATGGATGGATGGATGGCAGCTTTAGTTAGGAAATAAGACTACTGCTATTGGAAATAGGGGTGGGGGTAGGTGAAAAAATGGGGTGAAAAATAGTTTAAAAGCCTGTTCATAATAAGTTTTAAGTTATTACTATTTTATGGACAAAAAAATGCACATCAAGGTTGAAAAATGAGCACACATTAATGCCATCTTTCATGAGTCTAAACTTGGAGTGAAAATGCCATTACATTAAAAACCTTATCCTCTCACTTCTAGCCGGCATTACTTCATAATGAAACAATGATGCAGTGATGCTTTGGTTAAACGACCCAAAACAGCAACACATAAACACTATAATCACCTTCGCTGTAACTCCCAGAATGCTAGGCTAATGTGCACACCCACACAGACAGTCAGTCATTCTGGATGTAATCTTTAAGACAACTGCAGTGGAAAGTGCCTGAGCTAAATCAGGAATCTCCAAGCTGCTGTTTTAGAGAGTAAGGCTGTTCATTACAGGCTTGGTCATTTGTTTCATAAGTACTTACCCTTACAGCCTGTGAGGGAGGTTAACAAAATCAGCCAGCAATCTAGGAATTCACTCGGGTTCCCGAAACAATACGAATGGAGCTCTATGGGCAGGCTTGTCAAATGCTATGTCTAAAAGATCTTGAAACATCTCATTTGTTTGTGGGGTCTTGCCCTAAATGTCAGGGTATTAGATTCCAGCAGTTGGTTGGGCTTCAGAGTAGTCAGAGTAATTGTAGGTTGTCTAATCGAGTTTCTACCTCATGCTTATCCTGGATCGGCACATGCCTCCTTCAATTGTTATGTGAAGCAAGCCTGCGTCACTAATCTGGCATGCCAGAGTCTGTCCATCTGCAAGACTAGATACTCTATTGTACTGTTTCAAGGAGGAAAGTATTTTGATGGATCTTGTCCAGAGAACAAGGTAATACTTGGGTCTGTCAGGGTGATCAAGGGACACGGGTGATTAGATCATGGTATAAGATGCATTGTTTATCTGTAACCATTCTGTAAGTGGACAAAATGCCCAGGCAAAACAACAGTGCAAAATTTAAGGCTCCTGAGTGGCACAACCATCTAAGAGTTGGGCCTATGATCAGGCTCAAAATTCAGTGGGAATGCCACAGTCATTCTTGTAGGCCAATCCAAATATTGGTCACTTCAGGGTCTCTCTTGCTCCCTTAGCCAATTGACTGAAGGACATTCCAAGGAATTCCCAATTTACTCAAATCGACTGGTAAGGAAACAAGGGGACGTAGCACTATTTCCAAGTGGCCCATGTTGGGGAACTGTTTTGACCATAAGATAATGGGTGTCGTGCTATAGTAGTGTAAGAACAGTACTGTAAGAATTGTGTCATTTCAAAACTGGCATAATTCTTTTGAATAAAAATGCAATAAAATGCTAAATAAATAAACAAACCTCTTGTCATATGTTTAGCTTCTTCACAGACCTTCAACAATATTGCTACATTCACACAGCAGGTAGGCCCAAATCCAAAATTCTCACCAAATCTGATATCTTTTTCACACTGTCCTTATAATGTGGCCTATATCCAACATTCATCTCAACATTGCTAAGCTGAAATGCATGTGGAAAAAGTCTGCTCCTAAAGGTGTGACCACACCTTCTTGACACACTGGCCACACCGGTCAACATTCTTGGTTTCCCTAAACTATGCTTTTAAGTTTTTTTTATTTTCTGCTGCAGTCACATCCTCCTACAACCATGTTCAGCCATTTCGTTAGTAACACAGAGTGGTTGCTAGACGTGCCTTCTCATTTCATTTAAACAGAGACATCACCTGCTGCTAGGCTATGATATAAACTAAAAACTGATTTACAAACTGTTCAGTAAATAGAATTATTGTTCCTCCTCTATGTTGAGAAGTTGCCTGTTGATGACATTTTCATCCTCCTAAAGCCACTCTGAAGCAGCGCCACTATATTCAACTAGGAGGCCTCAAAATGGTGAGGGTTCCCTGTTAATATGACTTATCTCTGACGAGAACAGGCTGTGAAAGCTACAAAGGGAAAATAATCCCCATAATAGCCTAATTCAGTGGCACAGCGCCTGCTGTGGATGCGCTAATCCCACTGTGCCAAATCAGCACCTCAGCATCAAAGAGCTTTGGGCTAGCATACGGCCAGCACGGAAACACACACACGCACAGGGTCACTGTCACAGGTGGTGGGGTGTGAAGTAGGCCGATTATGGGGATGGATGCGGGATGTCAATATTTTGGTTTGTTGTTGCACATGAGCAAAAGGGCTGAGAAAGGAGCCATAACTGGATGTGCATAGAGCAGGGTTAGATGAAATAGTATGCACAATGTGCACAATGTGCAAATGTACGCAATCCTACATGCAGGACAATATATTTATGTATTTTGCCCCTTGTGCATATACACATTTCTGAATGCTGACTAGCAATAGCAATTATATGACCTGAGCCCATACTTCCACCTAAACCTGGTGAGCATGTGCTTCTTGCTACATTACATATTGACACTGGATAGTTCAACATGCTCGGAGGAGAAAACAAACTGCTGACACTCACAATTTTACATATTACATAATAAACTCATCTTTGTTTAGTTATTTGTTTTGTTCTGTTCATGTCTTCGCCCTTGCTCAGTCCATTCATTCATGTGTCTCATTATTAACCCTGCCCATTCATTATCCAGCTCCAGGTGTGTCAAATGTTGTCTTGTTATTTAAGACCCTCTGTTTCAGTCTCTCCTTCTCAATCCTTTGTTGGTTTGTTTGGTGATTTTGTCAGTTTGTCTGTTTCCATGTGGTTTGTTTTCTTATCTATTTCCCAGTTCAGGTCAGTTTGCTGGTTATGTCTATTTGTTTTTTGTATTCTGTTTGTTTCTTTATTATATTAAATCCAAAATCCCTGAACATACATCTGCCTCCCTTGTCTGTCTTCGTCTGCTCAAAGTGAACACAACTGTTACACTGTCTTATGTCTGCCTTATGTGGGGTGGAGGAGAGCAGAGTAGAGGAGGAGCTGAGAGCATGGGGCGCAGCAGAGCAAGGAAGCAAAAAAGGTTTCTGCATGATTGAAACAAAGTTATTTAAAAACTTTAAAACTCAAAACAAACAATATTGTTTCATCCCATATCATGCTTTTTATATCCCAATTTTGATCACCCAGCCCTAGCAGGGAGACAATTCTCATCACATCAGTGCATTCATCAACAGAAGTGATGTAATTAAAACATAATCTGTTCTACACACTATCCCCATCTATCACTTTTGTCACAGGCTAAGAGGTTAAGTCAAAACCATACATATATGCTAATCATGATATGCTATATATGTTTATTTTTCTGTCCCGTCACTTACAGAACATGATTCTCTTCATCCTACCATTACAAAACCCTCTAATCCTCACCTCAGCTCATAACAGAGGAGCTACCCTGCCATTAAAACCTCACTCACTACTCCTGTGATTACTCCTGTGATGCTTTTCACAACGCAAGCAAAAACCTCATTTCTCCTGTAATCATTTCCAATGAAGCACAGTGATGCTGGTCTGGAAAGTCTGGAAGGACCAGTGCTGGTTTAGGGGAACTTCTCATTACAGGCTTCATTTTTCAGTAATACAATAGTTGAGTACATTGACAATTTTCACATTATTATGGACAGTGTTTTCATATTTATAGGCTACATAACCCCAATGACAACATCTGTGATCAGTAGTGTATAAAACACTTTTCAAATACATCTATTATTTAATGATTCACTAGGAGATTTAGCAATTGTGAATGACAGGAATAGAAAAAAAACACTACATAAAACAGTAGCTCCTATAACAGAAGAAATGACCACTGGGCCTGTGGTAATTTCATTAATTTTCTAAAATTATTGTATATTGTATGATTCAATCATCAAGATGAAAACAAGTCTGTGAGTGATTTGATGTGAAACACTCTGAATGTAGAAGCTTACAGAATCTGAATATTGGTGATATGAACCAGACACCTGAAGTTTTATGCCTCTAAAAGCAGGTGGTTGATTAATCACATAAGTTATTGGATGACCATGTACACAGTAATGAATTGGCTGCCTGATGCCTGAGATTACTTAAAAATAATGGAATTTTAAGACTAAGAGAACGTAACAAATCACATTGTTTAAAGACATTTTCATGATACACAATATTTACAATATTTTCACATATAGACAAAATGTCTATCAGTTAAAAAAGCAGAAGTTAGGTTCTTAAAAACTGCTATTCAAATACTCTCCCTAACTGAGTACAGGGACTTAAATTCAAAATGTGCTGAAGCTCCATGTAATTAAACAAGACTATTAAAACCCTCTGTAATGAAATGTGCTTTAGGCCAGATTTAGCAAGATATTTTTTACTGTAGAGGAAGTTACACTGTCTGTGAAGTGCTGTCTCATTCATATTTATGTTTCTTAAACTTCTTATGTAAACAATCACACAAGTAAACAATGTACAATATCAGGCAGCAAAAATTACTGAGGTCGTGTCCATATGTTGTACAGTAAGATGGTGATATAATTATTGTGACAGGCCTAACTGTGCCATAGGGGGATTCCTTAAAAATGCTTTGAGGACTTCTTATATAATCTGCCCCTCACAAACACATACTGTATAATATAAATACAGCCTCATACTTGGCTATTAGTCTGATTACATTTTTGATTGTGGCTCTTCACCAGCCTACTAAAATGAACTCCAGCATAAATCTCTCTCTCTCTCTCTCTCTCTCTCTCTCTCTCTCTCTCTCTCTCTCCTCTCTCCCTCTCTCTCTCTCTCTCTCTCTCTCTCTCTCTCTCTCTCTCTCTCTCTCTCTCACCCTGTAGCCATTTTATGTATCAAGGGTGCCCTGAACCAGCTCAACAATTTAAATCAAACTCTGTCACCTGCTCTCTCTTTCTTTGTCATCTTCTTCTCTCCTCCTCCAATTTGCACAAAAAAGGAGGACACGTCTCATGAATGCTAAGCAGTGTGTCACGTCTCCATCAAACAAAGATTCTCAAATAAGACCAAATGGGAAAAATCGAGGAAGTTACACAGGGATTGGGACATTAAAGCATGTCTCAGTATGGGTATTATTCCTATTGAGCTCACTGTCTCAGCCATGCCTGAGGCAGGCAGCCTGAATAAAACAGTTGGATATCATGTGTATAACCAAGAGAGATACTGCTCTAATTGGCCTTTGCCAGAGAGCAGGACAGTGTCAAGGTCTGGTAATGACTAATACTGTCTGGAAGAAAAGCTCTTGAAAGTGATAGTTGAATGATACACAACAGCTGGTCTTCCAAGGACTATTTGAGTAATCTCTGAAGTTACTTCATTGGTTCTGGGCTGGAGCTGTGAGGCTAATGTAGCTGACAGCTAGTGGCATACTGATATCAGGACTGTATCAGTGTTGGTGCTGATACTTGATACGATTTAAAAGCTTTTGTGAAGATACATCTCAGATACAGCTCTTTTAAGCTAATTACATTAACCAGTGACAACTAACTAATTTACATAATAGCAATCCATTACATTCAAACTCATTTATTGCTGGTTTACTTTTACTTTACACTGACATACCAAAGCCATAATCAGTAAATTGATTATAAGAGTTCAGGGCAAGTAGTGTGTCAGATACCATCAAAAGGTGTGCAGACATTTAGGTCTGTCATGCAGCAAATTCAGATCAAGATCTGAATCAAAAGGGTTTGTGGTTTGTTGCTGTATACATATGGCTTGATTAATTCTGGCTTCACACCAAAAAACACTGATGCATCCCTATATGCACTGTATCTTTCTCTACATAAGGAGTATGCATTTGTTGTTTGTCAAATGCAACTGGTTGCCTTTCAGGTGTTGTGCCCAAATTCCACCCCTCTTTGCCAGAAACTCTTTAGTTCTTTGATTGACCTAGTCACAGTGAAGTGAAGCATGACTGATTACCCCAGATACCCCCAGACCTCCTGTTCTTTGTTTAGACATAAAGATTTAATCTACAGTTACAGTCAAAAAGGAATTGCAACAGCAAATGAACCAGACCATGGTTTAGTTGATCTAGATCAAGACCACCTCTTTAGGTCAGACCAAACTGGGGTCCTTTAGCCAGACCTTAGTTAGCAGCACCTTTCACATTTGTTATAGTTTAGGGCCAAACTAAGGGTCCAAAAGTCCAGACCAAACAGGGTAGGCTGTAGGACAGCTAGCTCTATCAAGTCACACACTCAACCTATTTAATTCATCAAACGTCCATTTGATACTTGAGATCATTTATTGATATATGTACTAGTTGCATAATTTTTAAATTCCATACAATACTCACTGATGGGCAAAAAAGGCTTAGCTGAACCAACAAACAGAGCTATAGTGGGATACAACCCCTGCATCGTGTGAATGCTGACCACAGATCAGTCAAAGAGGCCATGTTAACCCTGGTCCTCCAATGAAAGCATCTGCAATGGGTATGCAAGGTCTGGAACTGAACCACAGAGCAATGGAAGAAGGTTGCCTGATCTGACGAGTCCTGTTTTCTCTTAAATCAAGTGGAGTAATATGGCCATAGCAGTTGACTGTGTGGGACATCCAGGAACAATATACTGAACAACTCTTTTGTCAGCACTTTGTAGAAATGTTTACCCATAGTCACCATTAATTATCACGATTTTCAAAGAAGTTCATTGTGCGAGGAATCTCTGTGTAGAATTACCAGATCAAGCCTGGATGTATGACTCTCCCAAACTCTGGCAAGGCAATACTATGGACTAAGGAGACACTTGTTTTCTTCTCTCCAAACCTTTATGGACAAGAACTGTGAGCAGATGATGATTATGCAGTTATGATACTGAGACACACATGAATTAAAATCTTCATATAACAGAGTGTATGAGAGATAGATTCTTTATCCATCCCACACAGCCAGAGAGACAGGGGGGCTGAGGGAGTCCTGGAATATCAAAGCATACAGTACATTCCCTCTGCTCCTTTAAAAATGTAAGAAAGGGAAGACTTTCACAGGCACAGCTTCAGTAAGCTATCTAATCCAAAGAGACTGAGAAATGACTGCACATTATACCAGTGGGCAAATGAAGAGAGCATGATGAGGAAGAAGAGGAGAAAGAGGAGGAAAGGAGGAAGAGGAGAAAGAAGAAGGAAGAAAGGTCACAGTGGAACAATTGGGCCTTGTTTTCAGAGGAAGCTGCTTCTGAAAAATGGGTCACACACATCTCCAGTGGCTGCTTTCCTCCAGAACCAGTTGCAGAACAAACACGAGAAAGTTCACGTAATTTTGCTCTGACCTGGAAGCAGAAATCCTCTCTCTTTCACCCCTTTCACCCATATGTATATACTGCAGATATATATACATATATATATAGTTATCAACATCAATTCATAACTAATATAATCGTCACTGAATGAAATCAGATCCTCACAGTAATGTTCCAAAATGTAATAGAAAGCTTTCTCTCTCTCTCTCTCTCTCTCTCTCTCTCTCTCTCTCTCTCTCTCTCTCTCTATATATATATATATATATATATATATATATATATGTGTGTGTGTGTGTGTGTGTGTATGTGTGTGTGTGTGAGTGTGTGTGTGTGTGTGTGTGTGTGTGTGTGTGTGTGTGTGAGGTGTGTGTGTGTGTGTGTGTGTGTGTGTGTGTGTGTGTGTGTGTGTGTGTGTGTGTGTATGGTCTGTAGCTCCCTAACTCACCTCAAAAGTATTGGATGGAGTGTCTTCATTCTAGAGAACACCATTCCAGTGCTCCCCAGATCAGAGCTAGGGAACTTTACACCCTTAATCTGCTTCACAGAGTCGTATTCTATTGGCAGTATTTCTCTACAGGAAACAGGAAATCTGTACAAGCATCCATTTGACACCTTGTCAGCAATTAGTGCAACTTAGTAGTTGTATGCATTTATTAGAAGGGGTGTCTGCAAACATTTGGATGTATGGTGCAGATGAATAAATGTAATGACTGCATTATGACCACTCATAGGCCCAGCTCACTCTACATAAATGTGTGTCCAAACCCACCTGCCTAAAACATTAGGCAGGCCTTGTGGGGTTTACCCGGTATGCAGTGGTCAGTAACTAACAAAAGTGATCCAAGGAAGAACCAGCGACTGAGGCCTGGGTGCTTAAGGCTGATTGGGCATGGTGACCTTCAGAGTGGCCCATTCTACTGGCAATGCTTTATTATGAAGATTGAGTAAATTAACGTGTGTGCATTTAAACACCTATTTCAGGAGGAGTTGCTCCTAAATGTAGCACAATTTACTGATAAGAATTGATATCCACATCTGAAAGTGCAAGAATCGTATATTTTAAACCTAAACATGTCAGAGGCAGAAATATGATGCGTACCAAATATTAACTCACACAAACATCATAAGTGGACCTCAGTACAGTGAAACTGTACAGCATGAGGCTTGGCCTCGACTACTTCCTCTCTCTCCACCTTTCTCTCTCACTCTGTCTCTCTCTGGGGTTATAAATAGTGCAGTGTGTGGACTGAGTAAAGTCAGGCCTGCCTGCATTTCCCACAGCTAATGTTCCCTCAGAATGCTGGCGGCCCTAAGTGGCACGCTTCTGTCTGCCGATGCTTTTGTGCTTATTTTTGGGTTTGTCCCAATTCTCCCACCATTCTTTCTGTCCTTCTTAAGACTGGTTTTCTAAGCAGGGTGCGAGAGAGTGGGTTTAACCATAGGCTTTAGTATCCAACAGCTGAGCCACACCCAGTTCCCATGAATCAAAATGTCACGTACATACAAAGAACGACATGAACTGCTTATATACCACTTTTGCACATGTATTTCAGTTTAAAGGAATACTCCAGACCTTTACATCACTATCTGGACAATTTCTGTACAATCATTGGTTTATTATTCTGTTCTAGCTAAAGGGAGAGCAATTGTTGCTGACAGTAACTGACTGTTCATCACAGCAGATGGATGGATGGATGGATGGATGGATAGAGTCTGTTCATCCCCTTCTTTTACACAGCCTCAGTGTTGGCCCTCCAGATATTTGTACATGTCAACCAGCCCAACGTTCTGACTCAGGCCTGACAGTGGTCTCCTTCCTTCTGAGGTCCACTACAATCTCCTTGGTCTTGGTCACATTAAGGAGCAGATGGTTCTTTGCACATCACTCCACAAAGCTGACTCACCAGCTCTCTGCATTCGCCTTCTTGCCCATACCTGATACACCCGACAACCACAGAGTGATCAGAACATTTCTTAAGGGGGCATAGATCTCATCTGTACTGGAAGTCTGTGGTGTACAGGGTGAAGTAGAAGAGGGAGAGTACAGTTCCCTGAGGTGCCCCAGTGTTGCAGACCAGAACATCACAATAGCTGGTTCCCATCTACACATACTGGGGTCTATGAAACCCAGGACCCAGGCTATCATGGACTTATCCACATGCATTTTATCCATCTTCTCCCCAAGCATGGATGGTTTTAAATGCACTCAAGGAAAGTCGAGGAAAGTGATTCCTACTGTGGAGCTGTCCTGGTCCATACAGGAGTGTGCCTCATCCACACCAACCTGCTGTTGCAAACTGCACAGCGACCACTAAAAGACTGACCTGAGGTCTGAGATGTAGCAGCACCAGTCTTTCAAGGACCTTCATGGGATGTGAGGGCCACTGGTCTGAAGTCGTTGAGAGACAGATGAATAATTTGGAACAGGAGCCAGACAGGGTGGGTTCCAAAATACAGGAACTTGCACTTGCTTCAGAATCAGGTTAAGAGAAACTGAAGAATGCTTCTCATCTGAGACCCGCAGCACAGACACGCAGCACATAGAGATCAAATTGAAAAATGCACTGTGTTAAAATACTAAGAAACAGTCTCTACCCACACAACCTCACAAGGCATCCTTTTAGCATTTCTTCACACTCTGGCCCACTTTACTAGATTTTGGAAATCTTGTCCAATGTGAGAAATGTACAATACACAGCACAAATTGAGAGACATACACATTTTTCCAATGTTCTCAGTCTTCTATCAGTCAAGCCAGCCTCCATACTACAATATGCTCACACACTTTCAGATTAGGCCCAAATGATGGCTCTGTCTCTCAGTGTTTAAGATCTTTATTAAAAAAAATCACTACTAGGGTCAAACTGATCATTTTAATGTGAACATTTGGGAACTTTCTTAAGCACTAAGAGACTTTAATACAGGAGCAATCACTGTGAGTTATTTAGTATTTTGAGACCAAATAAGTACAAATGCTTGGACCCCAGTGAGACAGTTTAGCTGGTATTAAGATGCATTTCAAATCAAACCAAATCAAATCAAATCAAGTTTATTTTCAGCTCACATAACACAGGTGTAAAGGTGAGTGAAAAACATATTTCAAAGTCCCTTGAAGTAGTAAAACATGCCTAAAAACACTTGAGAAGAAAAGAAAAGAAAAATAAAGAAGAAAACTGTATGTAATATAAATAGGGCATTTACACATTAACTTACACAAAACATATATTATACATACCTTATTGCACTGATTTTGTATCTGATTTTGTAGACTTACATTAGTCACTAAAATGCATCCCCAGTGTAACCAGATTAGCTTTGATTTTACTTTCCTGCATAAAAATTTCCATTTTACTTTCAAATGTGGTGATCTGATTGTAACCCCATCACAATGTGTATTGCTAGTGTTTACACCTGTTTTTTTCATGTGGACAAATGAAATCTGAACATGATCTAATCACCAATAACACGTGTTAAGGCCAGGTGTCTACAGGTTTAATGATTGCCATTTGCACTGTAATTTGGTAACAGGTGCAAGTAGTCATGGTAGTTTTCTATGTCAATTTCTATCTCATTTCTGTCAAAACCCTTCAAGTGTTAATCTATATTCAGATCAGCGGTGTGAGACGGGGGTCTCAGTTGTCCTTGATGCTGCTGGTTTAGTTTCAGTCTGGCTGAGGGACTGGGACTACACTAGGATAAATTCTCTCTTTTCTGCAGATCTGTTATTTTTCAACCCCGGACAGGTGAAACCCAAAGTCATGGCTGTCACTTCAGAGCAGTGACTTACGAAATGCATAAATAAAAATAGAAGCTCCTAAAAATGTCATCCTTCAGTACTGCAGGCCTTCAAAGATATGAGTAGACAGCCTGACAGAGTTGCATAGTCCTGTAATTAATTTCTCATGCAGAGAGTAAATGTTTATTTGATTAAACTGCTGTGAGGTTTTTGAGGTCTAGTTACTGATTTTTGATTATGGTTAGGTCAGGGGACAGTGAGGGCCAAGGCAAAACCTTCATCTTTAGGTAGTCCACTGTGGATCTTAAGTGTGTGTGTGTGTGTGTGTGTGTGTGTGTGTGTGTGTGTGTGTGTGTGTGTGTGTGTGTGTGTGTGTGTGTGTGTGTGTGTGTGTGTGACAGTGAAATGTAACTGGCTGCAACCTAACCTGTGCATAGTACTTCTTTAATTTTTTACAGGATTTTTACAGGAATACAAAAATAATAAACTAATCTTGCTTGTTAAAAAGAAATGTTTCATCTTAAATTTTATTCCTCTTGGGAATCATCATCTACCTGCTTAGTTATTCTCAGTAGTGCTGAGTGACTGAGACAGCATTTTTCTTTGGGCTAAGGTTCAATTATTCTTTTGGCTGCTCAAGTAGCTCAACTGACTTGGTGCTTGAAGGTCAGCACAACATATCATTTGAGCATTGTCACTGCAATGTGGACATGCACAATATTCACATCGCGAGACATTCAATGTCATGTAAAGCAACTTTAATTCAATATTACAATTTTTTACTGTTTGAAACAAAAGTAAAATTCATTTTCCATGACAGATCAGCCTGAAGCAGATGCTGTCTAATATAAGTTACTTTAAACCAGTCTTTGATACACAGAGGGCATTATTAATATCATGACACTGGATCACTAATTTCTGGTGAAAATATTGGTTCAATGTCCAATACATCAGTGTGATCATTAGGCCAAACCAGAACCAGTTTTCATCCAGATCAACAGAACCACACTACAAATAAAAACACACCCGAAAAGTGCTGAGTGGTCTCTTCTTACATCCCTCAAGGTTTTAACTGTCAGGTAATAGTGCCAGGAGGAGCTCCTAAACAAGAGATTCACTCTTCTGTTGCTGTGGGGATTGAAGGTGTGGGGTGTTGAGTCACTCAGTCTGAAAAGCTAAACTGTCAGCGCAGATGGAGAGAGATGGACAGGGAGAGAAAGAAAGAGAGTGACAGGAAGAGGTGCTACATCAGGGTCACAAAATGTTGGGCTCAATGGGAAACACCTCTGGGCTCCTTGGAGACCCAGTGGTGGCGATGACACATCAGGAAGCAGGGTGGAGATAAGCATCTTTCAGAGCAGCGTTTTGGGGCTTATGTGCTTCACTATTATGTGTACTTTCACTGCTTTTTAAAATCCTGTTCCCCCCGCAAGGGACTATGAGGGGAAGCCTGAAATAGTGCAGATCTACTCCTGGGGCCCAGCTGTTGTAATCCTGATGATACACACAGAATGGGTTCTCTTAGTCACACTACAGTGGCCACAATCTACAGATCAGCCAAAATCAAAGACAGCAGACAGGAAAGGAAGGTTCATGTTGGTATTGGAACACAGCCGAGAACTGAGAGTTTCATGGCCTCATTCAACACCTCCCTGTGCTGTAGAAAAACATACATTTTCTCAACAGCATAGACTACCTAAGCTGTTGCCTTCATCTAAGTTTGAAGAAACATATAACAGCATGAATATCTTCTAATTTCAAGGCATCTTTAGCACAGCACAGGGAATAACAACTGGTTGCCTTGTAATGAATAGTTGGCATAGTCTGTCTCACACAGCAGTTTCGTTTCAAGTGTAATGTAGTGTAACTGAAGTGTAACTGCATGTGACATCAGGATACAATCCAGATACTAATCATGTCAAATAACTGGGTGTAAATGGGGTTTTGGAGGATTATACTGTACATGATAAAAACTCTTATCAATGGTTTGTTCAATTATTCTAGAACATAACTCATCAGTTGTCTTGCTTCTAGTCATGCCATCGACAGAGACAAAGGTGACTTGATGAGTGACTTTGTGTTGTTTGATGAGCAGAAGATGAATAAAAATATTTTTGCTCCCTGTCGATAAATAAAAATTTATCATCAGTTATACCCATTCATTTATGAATTGATCTAAACAAATCTGTGTGGAGTGACAAAAATGAGGTACAATCATTTGCAATAATCAAAAAAATCAAATTAAGTCAAGTGATGGAGAAATTATCCACACTACTGTCACTAATGCCAAAAATGAACAGCTTCCTTGTGTTAATGGCAGTTTCCTGCTGTTAACATCAACTTCACAGTGTCCATCCCAAACCATCCTACATTGAATTAGCACCAACAGCAGGGTCCTTCAATTCAACAGTCCATTCCTGGAAGGCTGGTGTCCAGCACAGCTTGATTTCTCAGCTTAAATACCCGAGTTGATCCACAGCATTGGTAGGTGTGTTAGTGTAGGGAAATCACCCCATTGTGCTGGATGCCGGCCCTCTGGAAAGGAATCTGAAGAACCTTGACCTACACTGTTCACTGGCCACATCTTAGTACTGTTAGACTTCAAATTAACATACGGAATTCTCTTTTGCAGGGGCGTGTCGGCCCACCTAGTCCCCTGGGTGCACAATTTAACCTTTGACATTAAGCATGGCAAGTGTCTCGTCACAACATGATCTGTGCCTCCTTCACACATCTGAAGAGCTGGAGAGGGTCAAGAGGACTCAGAACAGCTTGTGTATATGTGTGTGTGTGTGTGTGTGTGTGTGTGTGTGTGTGTGTGTGTGTGTGCGTGCGCCACTTTAATTAGAAAGCAGTGATCAGTAAACAGAAGCATTCACACACACACAATGGCTAACAGCAAACTCGAGAGAAAAAAGAAGGTGGTCCTTTTGCTGTTGCTATGGAACCAGAAGGCACAATCTCCAAGAAACAAGTGCTGGCAGTCATTGTATGTCATTAAATGATGCTCTAAGGAATGGAACCATCTGACTGATTCACAGTGTAAGTGATGTAAAATTGCACTTGCAACTTGTCCTATTCTATTGATAGTATGGTCCCTCTATATTCTCAGAAAGTGGTCATTGTGTGTTACTGTGCTCTCATATCAAAGAAGGGCAAGTACCCGAGTGTGTGTCTACATTTTTGGAGGTTTAAATATTATAAATAACAATATTGTATGTAACTGTATCAATTTTGGGGAATTGGAACTACAGCTCTGTTCCACTTATACAGGATTGGCATTTAAAACAAGAGACAATGTCTGAGGTAGGGGTGAGCGATATGACAATTATCAATTTTGTTATTGCGATGCAAACATACTTTTATGAGTATACTGATTATCAGAGAATGTTCAATCTGGATGATTTCTCTGTTGTGCCTGGCTCAGTAGCAAAAAATCTTGGCATCATAATTGATTCAGATTTATCATTTGACCAACATTTCTTCATCTTTGTGATATTTCCAAGTTAAGAAATGTCCTATCCTTGCACAATGCTGAAAAACTAGTGCATGCTTTTATCACCTCAAGGTTAGATTACTGCAATGCACTGTTAGGTTGTTCAAGCAGGAACCTAAATATATTTCAGTTAGTTCAAAATGGTGCAGCCAGGTCCTAACTAAAACTAGAATTTGAGCAATATCAGCACTGTGTTCTGGTCAAATTCCATATTGATTATACAATTCTTTTACTTACCTATAAAGCCCTACACAGGCTTGCTCCTGAGTACCATATTTTCCAGACTATAAGCCGATATTGTTTTTCCCACGCTTTAAACTATGTGGCTTATAATGAGGTGCAGCTTTTTCTTCTTATATATGTTTTTTTTTTTTTTTTAACTTTGCGGGTGTGTCTTATATTCTGGTGCAGCTTATAGTCCAGAAAACACGGTACTTGCAAAATCTAATCTCCCATTATGAGCCATCTCGATCACTCAGATCACAGGGGGCTGGCTTCTAACTAGTTCCCAGAATTCAGAAGGCCTCAGCAGGGAGAAGAGCCTTTTCTTACAAAGCCCCCCAGCTCTGGAATAACCTTCTAAAAAGTCTAGACTGAAAACTTACTTGTTCAGTGTAGCATTTGGTAATTAATGTCTTAGCTTAGTTACAGGCTGCAGATCCAGGGGTTCATGGACACTGGGATTTATGGTAAACTGGGATGTTGGTTCTGCTGTCCGACTCTTCATGTAGTCACTCAGGTTTGTGACGGTGGAGCAGTTAGACACTAATGTTTCAGGATGCTGCCATGTTTATGTTACCTTCTGTTAGTCTGTTATAGTCAGATCTGCTGGAGTCACTCGTCACAATCTGGTAAAGTTTACATTCTCGGTTCTCCATAAATCTAAACACCAAACTAATTACATCTCTGTACCTTTTCCGAGTCAATGCTAACCTCACCTGAGAAGGACCTGAGCTCCCCTGCCACCACTTCACATTGGCTGCCCACCTTCTGACTACAGGACCTGGATTAGTTGCCCACCTGCCATAACCAACTATGTAGAAATTTACACAGACCCTAAGTAGTTGCTACTATTAAGATTATGTCCACCATCGAACTAACATGACTTCAGTACACACATATATTAGAACAGATGTGTGGGGGTCCAGTGTCTGACTAACTATGTATAAGTAGTTGAGCAGAGGACGATGGGTCCCCCTTGTGAGCCTGGTTCCTCCCAAGATTTCTTCCTCCAGTTCTGAGGGAGGTTTCCTTGCCACTGTTGCCCTTCGGCTTGTAAAGATGCTCTGTGATAACATCAGTTGTAAAAAGCACAATACAAATACATTTTGATTTGATTTGATGTTATCAGTGCATGTCAAACACTGTCCAACTTTACATTTTATTCTAAGAGTATTATTATTAATGCTGTTTAATTGCATTTTGAGTTAAAATCCCTGTACTACATATGGGAGAGCAGCACATTTTGATGAATATTGAGTATTATCAAAATGTCTTAAAATATTGTGATATAAATTTTTATCAAATAACCCATCCTTAACTTGCAGTTCACTTCCATATAACAAACCTTAACAAATTTAACTGGCTGCTGATAATGCTGTATTGGTATCTGGTGATGGTATGGTATCTTACTGTCCTCCTTCATTTTAGCTGTTATATATAAGACAGTTCTTGCTTTAGATCAAGTGGCATCATAATGAGATGAACAAACTGCTACTTCAAACGTGAAGGACAGGCTCTGAGTGCCTCTCTCTGCTCTCTCTGGTGGGTAGAAGGCACTCTCTCAAAACATCACATCTAGCATATGCCAGCACAGGCATCTTTTGGCCATTTTACTGGAGATGGGGACCTAGCAGTTTCCTTCAAGAATGTTGGATGCCCAAGCAATGATGACAATGGCAGCAGTTCTAAGGTGGGTTGGATATTTGGAACTTCCAAACCAGGCTGGAAAATTAGGCCAAAAAATTAATTAATTAAACGAAGGCCAAACAGCAACCATTTCAAAGACATTTTCCAGAAGAGAGCACGGTGGTAGATTTTCTAATAGTAGTTTCAATTGTGAAAGATGATCAAACAGGGAAAGCAGGCTCCGTTTCTTTGCCCATAAAACTGACTGCTAGCAAAGGAACTCCAATGGAGCTGCAAAATCTCTTTACATTTTTTGCATAACCAAGACTGTTTCCTGCCATCCTCCTAAACGAGAGACTATGTGCAACCATAGTAACAGGCATTTCAACTACACTATCAATTCTGCGCACATGAAGCTGTGATGAGCAGGATTCATGTAAAAGTCCTATGAATTCCAATCTCACTGTTCAAAGATATGTCCCATTCCTGTGCATTGGACACGGTTATGATTCCAGTACTAACTTGGCCCAAATCCATATCTCATATGAAGAAATATAGCAGATCTGGCCTACCTTGACCTGCAGTTTGAACAGGCCTTATAGGCTTATTTTAAAGCTTTGTTCATAAAGAAGAAAATCACACTGTAATATTGATACTATTTCCCCATTTTGAACCTGAAATGATTCAGACTCTAAAACAGGCTGCTTAAAATAGGCTTGTTAAAGTAATCTGAGAGCTGGATAACACATGCTCAAGGGGATAAGTAGCTTAATGGGAATGTCTTAATATGTGGGCAGACTGCATGTATGAGTGGGAGTGAGGGCGTAAAATGTTGACAAGATCTCAAGAGGCACTGCATTACGGAGGGTCCTTATTTCAGGGCCTTATTCTTTCCATGTTATAAACCCCTTTTCCAAACAATCAGACTGGGAATGGGATTCCATATCTGATACCGGAGTCTACATTACCTGACACCAACACTCCAGGCCAGTATGAAAGCAGGGGAGCTCTGTATGTAGCTTACATAGCTGGTACAAGGGCAATGTCAGAGGATGTGAGAGCTCCAGATAAGATATCTCCAGCCATCTTTTCTCTGCTGGAATCTGAGGAGACATTCCTCACACATGCACAAACACACTGGGTTCAGTTACACCCCAAGCTTTAAGAGGATGGTCATTTAGATCAGTTGGCGATATCCTCGTATGGGTGCCAAAAAAAAATCAGCATTTATCTTCTGTCACGGTGCAAGACCCCCACCCACCCCCTCCGTAGGACCGCCATCAACACGGCAGCGCCACAGCCCTACGAAGTGGGCTGCATCAGTCACCAATGCAACAGAACAACCAGATTTAGACATTCAGTGCATTGCACATCTGGAATACTGCCACTGCTGAATGGAACAGCAGCCCAGGCCAGTGTGAGTGGAGGTGGGTGTGATCAGATGCAGGCAGCTGCGTTTTCACAGGTTAAACAGCATGACACCAAAAACGCACCTCGATTTCAAAAATGTTACCCCATAAACCTTCACCTACACCTCGGATAACCCTCCCCGGCGTCATATTCAGCTTCCCAGCGCAGTCAAAAGGTGGGAATTATGACCCAAACAACAGCCTACCTCTGTAAAAAACGCGTCCATCTTCTCCCTCTGCGCTTCACCTCCCTAATCACCAAAGCCTCGCGCGACGGATGGAGAGACAGACGCACCGGCTCGCTCTATTCTCCGGTAAACCGCATCCCCGCAGCCGAGGGGAACAAAGTAGACGCCGAACGAGCTGTTCCCCCCAAAAAAAACAGCAGCAAGGCTCTCTCTCTCTCTCTCTCTCTCTCTCTCTCTCTCTCTTTCTCTCTCTCCGGCAGCGTTTCGGTGATGGTGCGGCTCCAGCAGTGCGCTCTCCCCTGCCTCTCCTCCTCACCGCCGCGTGCTCGAAGGCGTGGCCTCGCCAGAATGAATGAGGGGGCGGGGCATGATGAGGCGACGTCCACGCCCAGTTCCACCACCCTCCCTCACCTCCGTTTGCAAAAAGCGCTCTCACGTGACCGTCACCCTCAAAAGAGCCGACTCACTCGAACGAACCGTCACGCTGGGTTCAGCTCAGGAACCGACTCTTTTGAACAGTCCCGTTTAGGAATGTCGAAACGATTCAGGATTCAGGAGTCAAATTCACTCAGCGCTTCTTCGTACAATGAGTTTAAACAAGTTGGCAAACCTCCAAACACACGTTTCACGACTTAGTCCTAATAATATATTGAATAAATGATTCTCAGCTATTTCTATTGATCTTTTTTAGCTTAACTTTAAAAGTTCAAACTAAGTTTCATGTCATTGTATTTTGGGGAACATCCGGGTCCGAATGCTTGTCAGCTATACAAAATAGTATTTGAGAATATAAAGTGGAATATTATCTTTCCTGTTTTACATGTTCTAACATGAGTGTAATTGTAGACGTGTTTACTCTTTGGTAGTTGTGAATCTTGGGAGCTGCTGGGAGCCTGCAGACGTGTTGCCATGGCAGCACTGCTGACACACTTCTCAAAGTACAACATAAGGGAGAATGATGTGTGTGTGTGTGTGTGTGTGTGTGTGTGTAGCTTTTGGGGGACCTAAAGAGGTTTTTCACTGGTAAATGGACTTTGGTTAAGACAGAATATATCAGAAAGGGTCACTTGAGATATAAAAATAAATTTTTAATATTTTACATTAAAGCAACAGAACATGAGAGTGTGTTATCCTGAAATAACAGCACAGGTGTGATGAAGCATTTCACAGTTCTATTGCAACTGGTAGCTCCTCCAGCTCCTTACACAGACCAACACATTAAATTCAGTTTCCCACTCACCAATTTCTTTTCTGTTTGTCTTTTATTATTGAGCATTCTTGTTGTGATCTCAGCCATTGGAAGAAGAAGTCATACAACTGGCAAGACAAACAGACAATGGCTTGGTGCCACTAAACATGTATTTAATGACACACAGTAACACACAAACAATCCCTAAAGCACAAACACAAAGAGAACACTTCCCTGAGCTACAACATGGCAGTGAAAATGATGGCTGTCCTCTTTTACATTGACATGACATCTCCATTAGAATAAATAAATGACTCATATACTTATTGTATACATTTATTAGCAACCACCTGGAAAAAAAAACATAGCAACCACTTAATAATACTACTGCAACCACATAGTAACTCCTCAGCAACTACCTATCAACACCATGGCAAGGACCTGGTACACTTTAGCGACTCCCTAACACCATGGCAATCACCAAGGATACCACATCCTTCGACAGTGGTCACCTAGAAAGCATTCAAAAACCACTAACCTACACCATAGCAAGTATATAATTGTTAACTATGTCATTGAAACTACTGTAATTCCATAGCCACAACCCATCAAAAATTAACAACCACTTTTTCGCAACCACAAGGGACACCTTAGCAACCACCTATTAGCCTATAGCAACTGCACAGCAGTAACCTATTAACCACATGGGGTGCCATGACAACCACTTAGCACTTAGATTTACCCTAGTCACCACATGGCAACAGGCTAGCAACTAATATGATGATTTTTATTATTAAATTTTAATGGCTTTTCAGATCTGTAAGTCTACAATATAATGAAGGAACAAGTTGAAAGTAAAATATGGTGACACTGTACTGTTGGTTGAACGGCTTATGAGACCAAATGCAGGATTGGACCGCTCAGCAAGCTATACAAGCCTGGATGAGCGCTGTATCTCTGACCCCGCTGGACAAAACTGAGACAGCATTAGTTAAGCTGCTTTAGTTGCAGGATATCCCCTTTCTATCCAATAAAGCTGCCCTTGTCTATTTAACTCCACATCACCATGAATCACTTCTTTAATTTGAAATTAGACAAAAATATGCAATTGTTTCAGCAGTTCCGTTATGATACACTGCTTTAAAATAAAGCTGCTTGAAGATCTTTATTGTTACTTATAGAATATGTATTAACAATAATGCAATGTACACAGGAACACTTGGGAATCCACACCAGTCCGTGTGTTTCCAGTGGTTGCCATTTGCCTGCAAATCACATAGTCAGCATTTTCTATTTTCAACTTGAGGTGGAGTAAGCAGGAAAAGAACAATGCAGAGTAGCATTTTAATGCATTACACAATAAAATATTTAGCATTCAGTCTATGGCTTTGGTACAGGGAGGGTCCCTAGTGGGCAGCCATATATGGTGAAAAAAGCAGGTCTTGTGGGGATTTCCCTTTATGCAGTTGTGACTATATACCGAATGTGCTGCACTGAAAGATAGACCAGATGAACATGTAACTATGTGCACCCAAGGGTCAATTAAACTGTGTGGGGAGAAAAGGCCATCCTGAGATTGACCTCACAGAAGACCTTTTGAAGTTCAAAAGCTAATGCTCACAATGTCTTTTGGATTTCCAGTTCTGCCTTTCATGGGTCAGAGCTGTTGTGGTGGCCCTCTACAATATTTGGAAGGTGGTTTTGATGTTATGGCTGATTAGTGAAAATCATTGGCTGGCAGCATTCCAATTATGTATTACAAACTAATACTACAAGGTAGATTATATATGAATGTTATGAGTGCTCAGCAAGAAGTGATGAAGCATTGTTATGTTATCAGACATCATTGCAAGTTATCCTGACATTACCACTACACTTACAGTACATATTCACTTTTTACACATTTTGTTATGTTACAGTCTTATTCCAAAATTTAACTCAGGTGGATCCACTGATCATCTTTCAGATGTTTCTACAACTTGATTGGAGTACGTCTGTGGTACATTCAGTTGACTGGACATGATTTAGAAAGGCACACACCTGTTTATATAAGGTCCCATAGTAGACAGTGCATATCAGCGCACAAACCAAGCCATGAAGTCTAAGGAATTGTCTGTAGATCTCAGCGACAGGATTGTATTGAGGCACAGATCTGGGGAAGGTTCAGAAAAAAAGCAAAGGCTGTGAATACTTATGTATATGTTATATTTTTGTGTTTTATTTTGTTAGAAATTTGCAAAGATTTCAAATAAAGCTTTCTCACTTTGTCATTGTGGGGTCTTGTATGTAGACTTTTGGGTTTAGAAGAAAATAACATGATATGCTATTCTAATAAGCGTTGTCCTTTCTGTTTCACCAGAATTACATAGGGCAGTTATAGGAATGTTACATACATATATATATATATATAAAGTGCCTTTCTTGATACCCAAGGAGACTTTACAATCAGCACTATTCATAATCACACTCAGCATTCAACAACACACACCAATGAGAAGCAGCAGCCAATTACACATGGGTGGGTAGTAATTTTTCTCATTACACATCTATGGAGCATCAATATGATTTCTAAGTTATTATTATTTATGTTATATTATTAGTTATACTTAGTTATGTTATGTCATGTAATGTAATGCTATATAATGTTACTTTAATACAATTTAGGAAAGGCTCTCTCTAGTGCAAAAGTGCAATCATTCTGGTATAGAGAGTGCAAGCACAACATTGCTGAGAAATACCCTGACTTCTTCTGTACCCTGCTTTAGTCGTGGCATGGAACTGTGTGTGTTACTGGTATGAGTGTATTAGACACAGCAGTATTTTCCCCAGTGTTACTGCTATTCCAAGAGTGGTCCACCCACAAAAAAACCAAGCAGAGAGAAACTGACCGCAGATGAAGGGCTAGAGGATGACTCACACAAAATACTCATAAATATGGCCTACAGTCCATAAGTGTACACCAGCATGGTTGAGAGACAAGATGTGTTTTAAACACCAGCAAGGTGTTTCCAGCAAAGACCACTGTAACACTGTAAAGCTGCAGCATTAGAGTTCAGCAATTCCTCTGTGGTGTCTCTGAGCTCAAAGATGACAAGCCCACTGCAGTTCAGTGGCTTGGGAATTTTAATGTTTGTTTTCCCTTCTTGGGACGAGGACACACAAACACACACACACACACACACACACACACACACACACACACACACACATACACACACAGAGTTCTATTAGGTTTAAATAATGTTGCTAATGTTGCTTCTTTTTCTTCATTTTCTCACTTACACTTTTCCTTAGCTGGAGGCATGGGTTACATAAGTAAGCCAAAATCAGCTTAAAAGCTCAAAATCAGGACTGCAAATGTACTGGATGGTTTTCTGTAAGACACTGGACTGAGATAACAGATGACGTTTCAGAAATGACCATCAGAGCTCATACAAGTCCTTCAAAGTACAGGCCCAGTAGTAGGGTGACTATTTTTGGTTTTTATAAAAGAGAACACTGGGGACACATGGACTTCCATCATGGTTAGAATGTGTTGTGTCAAATGTTGTGTCAAGTCGTGGGTTGTCAAGTAATTTAAGACCAGGAATTCAAATCTTATCAATGCCACAGCCCTCAATGGTCAGGACAACTCAATATATATATATATATATATATATATATATATATATATATATATATATATATATATATATTTAAGTCAATTCAAAACATGCTCTTAAATGAGTTACTTTTACAGTGTATAGTGTGGCCTCTGTTTTAAATGCAATGTTTAGCAGCTGGCTGACAGAAGCAGTCTTTAGCCTCATATGGCACACTTACATTTACATCACTGAATGCCTAATTTACCTTAAGTAATCTGTGTACATACACACATTGGCACACACAAGTAGACATGTAGGCAAACACGTACACACACACACACACACACACACACACACACACACACACACACACACACACACACACACACACACACACACACACACCCACACACACATGCACGCAGGCACAGACACGCATGCACTACATGGCAACATGTAATAAAGAATGTACTGATATATCAGTTTTGGGTTAATAACTATTTTTAAATCTGTTAATACTGATGTTGTTTATGCTGTTATGCCAGAACTCAGTTCAACAGCAAACAAAGTAAGGAAATCGGAATGGTCAACATTAGGAGACCACTTTAAGAATTGTGAAAATATACACTCTAGACAAAGGGTTAAAAGACAGCAGGGTTAGATAAATGAGTACTACATGAATAAAGGTTAGTCAGGTTATCTGTCAAATCAGTCAAGCCTCCTTAGGGATCTAAATATAGGAGTTTCTATGGGATGAAGGAGAGATGAAAGAAAAGAGAGCAGGGCCTGAAGGCTGTAGGTTGTAGTTTTAGCATGGACACGTCCTCACCAATATCCAGCAATAACTGAAATGTCGTTTTTCATGGAGAAAATCAACCTTCCAGCAAATCCACGCATGAATGTTTTTAACAATCTTAACCACTCTTTACACTCTTAAAAGTTTTTTTAAAAAAATACAAAGCAATGTTTCATTGTGTATCATCTCAATTTTCCACAATTTGGAAGTGCCAATTATCTAACCGCGTTAGGACTCTCCCCCTACCACTAGCAGGGGGAAGACAAGCACATGCTTCCTCCAATACATGTGAAGCCAACCCCTGCCTCTTTTCAAATTGCCACCATGGCATCATTGCTGAGCACCCAACACACTCAGAGGAAAGCGCTGGGTCCTCAGTTCAGATACAGCAGTCAACAAATGGCTGTGCCAGCCAGCATCGCTCAGTGTGGAGAGAGTGCCATCTATTCATTCATGACCAAATTTGCTCCCAGAGTCTGGCTGCCGATGGCAAGCAGCAGACCTGGGATTCTACCAGATCTTTACATGCTAACAAAATCTCTTAGTGAATGGACCAATAGAAATGCTTGCATTGATCAAGTTTTTTTCTTTTCCTTTCCATTTTGGAGAGGTTTTTTTGTTCTACAGCAACAATACGGAACCATAACAGCTCAAATTATCATTTGAGAAATTTGAAAGCTGGTTAAATGATGGAACCTTCAGCAATGGAAATTTCAGCACTATATCAAACCCTTTTTAGAGTAGATGTATAGAATGAAAATGGTTATTTGGAGGTTTGATAGTTGTTGCTGAAAACCCAAAGGAGAAAACTGTTGCACAAAACAAACATCAAAATGTCCACATGACAGATGGCCAAAGTAAAAAAAATTTATTCCAGATCATTTTTGAGTATTTCAATTAGTCTATTCATCGCAATATTTTAACACAATGTAAAGAATAATTGCTAGATTCTTGTCATTGTGGAAACTGTCATTAAAAAACAAGTGAGTTTAGTATAGAAAAAAGAGTGTTTTACTGTAACTCATTACAGGTCATTATGGATGAGACAATCAATTATGGGTTTGACCGATATGGACTGAGCTTTACTCATACTAGGCTGACCACAATACTGTACTTTTAAGGAGGCTAACTCTCTGTCAGTCTGGTGCAGATATTATTGTGCTGTCTTGTTTTTCTCTTTCTCCTGCTGGCTCTGACACTGGAGTGGATCATTCCCTCAGGGCCACTATGAGATCAGACAGAATAATCTAAGCATTGCATTTTCAGAGGGAACATGAAGATCAAAGCCCTTCTCTCATTACACCTTCCTCTGTAACAGCTCTAGATAAATGTATATGTGTGTTGGTGATATCTGAACAGTTTTAAGAAGGCTTTTAACAAATACACGAGACAATAGATTTTTGTTTGATGACCATCTATTGATGATCACAACAGGTACTTAAGAAATTGCTATAATTGTTGCTATAATGAACTGTAAGACTAATATCTAGTGCAACATTAGTTTGTGTGTGTGTGTGGTGTGTGTGTGTGTGTGTGTGTGTGTGTGTGTGTGTGTGCGTGTGTGTTTGTGTGTTTTAAGATAATGACTGACTAGTGACTTATTTTTAGAAAATAAGTGTTTATTATTATTTTTATATTGAAAAAAACTTATTATTATTATTATTATTATTATTATTATACTTGTAGGACACATTGAAATGTTTATTAATCTTGTTAAATGAGGAAATGTTTGTATATGTTCATTAACATCTGGTTGCATGATATTAAATGTATTTAACTCTTTAACTCACTCTCACCTTCAAACACATACACACACACACACACACACACACACACACACACACACACACACACACACACACACACACACACACAGACACACACAGTCCTACAATTTAGGACAAATTGAAGCCCAAGCCAAACATTCTATCCACAGAGGTGTCCTTTTTTTTGAAAACCAAAATATGGTCACCGTATATTTACAGTATAATGAGAACACTCATAACTGACAATGGTACTGCACTGATGTCTATATGACTCTTGGCTGAGTTCCAGACAGTCCAACTGCTGAGGCCCAGGTGCGAGGTCTTTTCTTCCTCAGCCACAGTGTCCCTGTCCTGGGCCTCTCTGTCAGTGAAGGCCCTGGAGCTTATAGGTACCCAGTAGTGGGCTCGCTTAAACGCAGACCCTTTGTTCCTGCAGGCCTATCATCTCCTGCTCCCTGCAGGGCTTGCTGACCCTGATACAGGCCGAGGTCACACCACTGAAACTTTATGAGGAGGCTGCCAGCTCTTTATGTCTCATTGAGCTTTAATGAAAACCTTTGTTTCTATCTGACATGGTTGCCAGATCCATCTCAAACACATTGTAAATGCTGTAAAAAATTCAGAACATTTCTGGAACTCATACTAATATTTGCACAGTCTGCTACACACCATGCTACTGTACATTTACCATAATACTGGACATGCTCTATAGTCTATGAAAATGGAGGGTTGTATGTAGTTTAGGCACCAGTACGATTTAATTTTAATGTATGTATGCACAGTGCCTGAACCCCCACCGATTCCACATGGGAATGCAATATTAAGATCAGCAAACTATTTTTGTTCAATATTATAAAATATTGTACGAAAAGTCTTCAAATGCAATTATGGTGACAGGACTAATTGGTGCTACATAAACCAAATTCATAGATTTGTAAACAAAGGGCATTCAGGCTCTCCACAGAAATCTCTCTAATCTCTCCTTGTCTCTCACTTAGTCTCTGTCTCAATAAAAAAACTTCATACCAGTAGTTTTAATTATACTGCACAACATATCCTGGATACACAAAAGCATTAGGACACCTGCTCATTACATGTTTCTTCCAAAATCAAGAGAAATAAAAAAGGGGTTTATCCTGCTTTTGTTGGAGTAGCTGCATCTACTGTCCAGGGAAGGCTTTCAAATTTGTGGAGCAATGCTGTGAACATTTGATTGCATTTATTGAGGAGTGTTAGTATTATCAGGTATTATCAGGTATCAGTATCAGGTATTATCACCCCACCTCATCCCTGGCTTTAAATCTCATCACAAAAGTATTGGACAGCAACACCATCATTCTACAGTACACAGTTCTAGCTGCTACACAACTCAGTGCAGGGGGTTTTATACCCCTGTAGACCACGCCTGGCATTAGGGATGGTGCTAATAGATTTATGTTTGTCTGCTCCAGAGAGTCCTGTTCTGTTGGCAGTACCTCTTTGCAGGGACTATACAAGCTGTGTGTGTGCATTTGAATATCTGTGTCACCAATGGGTGCTACATAGCTGAATGCATTCGTTTAAAGGATATCCACAAACATTTTGACATAGAGTGTAGCTGGATTTGACAATATACAGCTATTTAATTAATTTAATTAAATGTTAGGTTTGTGTCATGTAAGTTTATGAGGGCTGCAGATTTGGTCTGACAAACAATAACTAGCAGAAAGGCAGGAAACATTGATAGCTAAAAGAAATATCACAGCTTATTTCACATTTATAAACACAACTTTTGAGATAATGTTGGACAGACAAAAGTGCAACTTTTTCATATAATGAGACAGCAGAGGTCCCTTTATTTCAGCATAACGTTAATCCTGTATTTCACACCATTAGCACCACATGAATATTTAAATACGGTGGTGGTAGTAAAACAGAGTGGAGATATTTTTCACTTGTCCCTGACCTTTTTTCCACGGCAGGGCCAAACTGTTCCTAGAGCTGTGCTGTAACGTTCCTCACTAGTGAAGAGCCAACAGACCAGTTAAAGTCTATATTTCCATTTACCCTGTTGTGAAATCTGGACCAGGATGTGCATGGCATCTTGCAATAATCCAACAAATGCATTATTATTGGATGTGTTCAGTCTCACATGAACACATTTATATTTATAATGCGATATTTTTTTAACACTAACATTATGTACCAACAAAACAAAGCTCTACATCTAGACACAAGGCAAATGCAGCTAATACTGCCTAACTCACTAGCAAATCTTCAGTAAGCATCAAGTAATCTGCATGCATGAATCATCCCAAAATCATCCAGCTAAGATCAGAAATTGCCAGCTGTTATGCCTAATAAAGTGGCAGCACTGAGTGCACAATGGCATCTCTGTTAAAGCATTACATTGAGTAGCCCAGTTCAAAATGCATAGTAGATCATTGACTGACCCACAGTGGGAGGCTCAAAGGCCTGAGGGTTCTCCTACTTCATTGTTCTCTCACTTATCAAGATACCGGGCCTCTCCCTTTCCTTCCACATCTGTCACCTTCATCCCTTCCTCACTTGCTTTGTTCTACTAAATTATTACCTTTGCATCTTGGAAAATGACACTGTTGTTCACCTTCAGTTCTTTTGGTATGCACTTTGCTTTTCACTCTACCATCTGATAGCTCCACAGCTAAATCAGACTAATGTGTCTGCCCAGAAGCTAATCAATACTGCTGTTCATTGGGTGGGAAGTAAACAGATTATTGTCAGTCAAGGGCACCAGCCAATGGTCATAACCATAAATCCCTCAGGGCAATGTAGAATGTAGTGAATGCAGTAAATTAGCCAAGGCTTCTTAGAGAGCTTTTTACATCAGGTTTTAAACTAAGCATGGAAACCTTTGGAGCCCACACTGTTTTATCAAGTAGCTGTTACATGCCTACATATTAGTGGTGAAATTGACTGATAGTTGATACACAGTCAGTCATGTATGTTTACTTTGTGGAATGTCACTGAAGTATTTTTTCCAGTGATCAGTGCAGTAGAAATAGTACAAACATACTTATGTAATCTTTAAAGCAGTTTAAAGCAATGAAACTGGAAATGTTGAAGTAAAATGAGAGGATACGATACTGAGAGTATGCCAGAGATTATGCCAGAAACAGTTCATTGGATAAATGATCAGCTTTAAACAACACTGATTCCAATGACCTGCAAAAAGCTGGAACGTTTTTTTTTTGTTTTTTTTTGCTGCCTCCAAACAGATCCAGGAATATTTCCAACTATCCTCTTAACAGAGTAAATGTGTACCAGTGAACAGTTCTGAAACTATGCTATAAAGCCCACAGACGCTTCATGGGTACCGGATTTGTTTGACAAACAAATGGGTACCGGAAAAATTGAGGCAGGTTATAATCATCAAAGCATGTCCATAGCAGCCTTCTCTTGCATTAAATGGTCCTTTCATTAAAGCAGTATATTGCAGGTCCAAGTGGCTCAGCGGTCTAATGCATTAGTACAATGATCTGAGTCTCGCAGATTTGAATTGGTAAACAGAACACTTTCAGCAGGTTTCTCAGTGGGTGCCGTGCAGAGCTAGGCAAAGCTGCAATGGGCTAGTTTTGGACTTTGCATTATCGTTAGTCTTGTCCATGACTAGTGGACCAAAACCCATGCCCCTCCCATCCTATTTGTGATGGAACATACTATATGCTTCAATTATAGTATACGCCAGAGGTCACTGTGCGACCCCCTTTAAGGCTCCAGTAAATTTCGCGTCCCCTTCTACCCCTCAAAAAAGAGTATAAATAACTCGTAAAATATTCCAAGTACTTTTCATCCTATTTTCTCAAGTTTGTCCTGGAAGTTTCTCAATATCCCTCCATTTTTGATTCTGAACAAGAGATTCTTGAACATCTTCAAGATCCTCTGTCAAGCGTTTGAACTTGGACACCAACATGCCTTCGTCAGCTATGTCAGTCAAATCCAGATCCAGCTCCGGCTTCAGATTCGGATCTGGATCCAGATCAGGTTGATTTACACCTGCTGGGTTTTGGCGGTAAACCGGCTTTCACAAGTATGACACTTATTTTGAGCGACGGGAACTAATACAGTATAATTTTAGATCACAATTCTCTTCCAATTTAGAATGACAATTGAGAAAAGAATTAAAGCAACAAAGTACATTTCAATTAAATACTCATAATGTATTTTTCTGAGCCATGCGGAGCTGCGGTATAAGGATTAAAGAGCCACGTGTTGCGACCCCTGATCTACAGCATTTTGCGTCCCCACTTCTAATTCGACCTTCTAAAAAACGCTCCACTTTCATCCAGCCTGGATGACGTGCCGAGCCACAATGTGCATGAATCTGAATCAAGATTCAGATTGAAGAGTCGAGCAGAACGGTGAGTGAATCAGTTTGATTCGGTGAAAAAAATGTTCTAAAATGCTCTATTTTAAGCAACAGTGGTTTGCCAAGCCATGTCCTTCATGCGAGACACTCCATCAAGACTGAGAATGATACAGTGTGAAAAAGTGTAGCGCTTAAATCTGATCACACATTTAGCTGACAAAATGTCTTAATTAGTGTCACATTCGCAACCCCCCTAGAAGTACATCCAGGTTAAGAACCCCTGGTATATGCAAAGTATTAAAACAGTACTATGCAAGAATTGACATTTATTGCTTTTGGGCTCCCCTGTCAGTTAGAAAGTGAAATCTGAGCCACCCCTTAAAGAACTTTCTAGACATGCTGAGAGCTACAGAATCATCAATGAAACTGAGGCAATATTGTAGGATTTTGCACAAATTATGACTCATTATGCAGTTTTTTCCTACCCGCTATGCCCAGTTACATAATACAGTTATGGTGTGCCAAGCTCACAAGCTGTTACTGTACAGTGTTTTAGTAACAAAAAGAGTCTCATGCTCTGGGCAGTGTTCTGTGAGGAGCCCTGGGTCTCTGCCACCTACCTAAACATCACTTTGCATACAGTAAACCATGTGGTTCTCTGTGAATTAATGAACACTTATATAGTTCCTGTAGTGCCAACTGATACCCAAGGATGTTTTACAATTAGCACTCTTCACACTGACACTCAACCAACACACACCAGTGAGAAATGGCAGCCAATCATGAACAACATACTCTCTAACAGAAACGACTGTCCACCTGGAAGACTGCATTGTGCACATGGGCCTTGAACTGAGGACCTCAGGAGGTGAGCCACAGTGCAACAGTGGTCTCTTTTCTGTAGACTGTGGTGGAACAAGTCTGATCCATGGTGGCTCCACCTCTCAACTTACAGAATTTAAAAGCACCTGTCTTGGTGTCAGAGCAGATGGAGCACCTTGAGAGGTTTTCTACACCTCGTGTATTATCTGGTTGGGTATTTTGGTTTATTTGTGTAAATGCTTCCTACACTCAAAGATATGTGTGAAGAGAGGTGTTTAGAAGAAGAAAGAGGGACAAAACCACTGGAGCTGAAGCAGGTGTAGCCTTTACAATGTACACATGGCAGACAGTGATAAATGGTAGCAATGTCACCAGGTTCAAAGATCTAAACAGCCTGCAGGATGGTCCAAAAGAAGCGGCAGTTTCTCTTGAACATGGAGGATCAGGAGAAATCCAAACCTGTTCCATCTCTTCAATCAATGCTGCTAAAGAACAGAGGTGTGACAAAAATAGGCTGATGCTCACTCTTGCACTCACAGAGGAAGGAATGTTCCCCCCAGGCTGCAGTGTGAGGAAACAAGGAATACACTGAGGAAGGTCACGTCATCGACAAGACCTTACAGGTGCTGTAGAATACATTTTCTAAGTATTTTAAGTTCTTTTAAAATAAAAATAGTAAGTTTGTGAGAATTGTCGAGAGGCTTTTTACTTGCCAAACTGTTATTAACAAATGTTATTTTTTGTCAGAATAAAACACACTCAATTTGTTTTTATCATGGTCTTGTTGTTTTGTTTTGTTTTTCTTTCTTATTTTCCACAAGCCCACCATAAAAATGACTGGTTAACATTATAGAACATTGTTTGTTTTTTTAGCATTTTAATAAGAAGCAGCTGAAAAGACTTTCCTCCGCAGGATGGCTGGACTCTCCCTTAGTGATAGGGTGAGGAGTTTGGTCATCCGGGAGGGGCTTGGAGAAGAGCTGCTGCTCCTCCACATCAGAAGGCACCAGCTGAGGTGGTTCAGACATCTGGTTCGGATGCCTCCAGGACACTTCCCTTGTGAGATGTTTCGGGTATGTCTGACCAGCAGATCGCCCTGGCAAAGACAGAGGATTATACACTGTAAGTTAAAGAACAAAAGCAAGGAAAAAAAGAGGGCCGTGAGCATACATGCCCAGTGCGGGGGGCCTATTCACAGTGCCTGGGAAGCAGCTGGGGAAGTGCACTTCAGTCATGTCCGGCCAGTTCAGGGATTCAAACTAGCATCCTTCCAGTTACAAGGCTGATTCCCTAACCATCAGGCCGTGGCTGCCCACCTGCAATTGGGAATAACCAATTCAATTAACCAGTAGGTGGAACTTTAGAAATGTGTACCTGTTCCTTTTGAGATTTTTTTATTTATTTACTTCTTTTTATATGGTTTTGGTTTAACAGAAAACTGCATGAAAAATTAGTCAGCTAGCTTCTAAGGCAGGATTTGCTTGGGTTGCTTGCTTGTTGACTGGATAGCTAAGTAATGTGCAGGAAAACAGTAAAGAACACCAACTACCTATTGACTATATAAGCAATAAAGCTGTGTTTACATAATGGAACTGAAGACGTGTTTCTTAGTTTGACACTGTCACATGAAAACATCATGGTACTCTCTATGTTGGCATTGCAGTAAAGAAGAAGATTAAATAGAAACCATACAGTGCTGTCGTAGAAGCCATCTGCTTAGTTTCCCATACAATTTTTGAGAAACCAACATCTAAAAACAATTTCTTATTAAAAACAAAACAAAATCACAAACTGAATTGGACACAGTTTATGCCATGCATCCACATATGCAACTCTGAGGAGCAGAAAGCTCTGCCTATTGGTTATTTTAATTACCGTATTTTCTGGACTATAAGCCGCACCGGGATATAAGCCGCACCCGCAAAGTTAAAAAAACAAAACCTGGAAAATGACGTATATAAGAAGAAAAAGCTGCACCTCATTATAAGCCACATGATTTAAAGCAAAAAAAAGTAGCGGCTTATAGTCTAGAAAATACGGTATTTATTCTCTTAACCAATTGTGTTTGTTCTCAGAGGTAGAGCTGCACACGAGCGAAACATAAAAACAAAATAAATACTCTGAAATGTCCAAATCAATAGTCATATTAATGTCACACACAGACATAGCCTGTCACAAAGACCAGGAGGTCTGAAAGCATCCTGTGAAATAGAACTTTTTTGTAAGGTAGCTGACTATTGGATTAATATTTTTTTTATATTGTCATTAAAATAAATCTGGAAGATTATTTGGCCATATAGGCTATTAACATACTAATGTAAAGTCCCTCTCCCTCCTAGTCCTAAAGTCCCTCCGACACAATGGTGTGGTCCTGCAACTTAGGCCTAATGAACTCCCCGTCACAAAATCCTAACCACGGTGGACACCATGTGGTTAGGGGTAGAAGTTGACTGACAAACTGTGTCTTACTACAGGCTACCATTTGCAATTTGTACAAGAGTAGGTGCACAATATGATTCAAAAAGCAACCCTGACTGAAACACTCACTGAAAAGCCACAGCTCAGACATGTTCAGCATGTTTTAGAGTCAGTCCAGGTCACCTCCTCCATATTGATCTCTGATAAATCAATATGCCTTTGCGCAGGCCAGACAACAGCAAGCCTTTTATCCTGCAGTTAAGTGCTATGTTTTGTCTGGAGGTGAAAATGTAATGGTGCTTACACTGGCAGACTTACTGTTGTCAAGGATATGAATCATTTAAGGTCTTGCTGAGGTTGGCAAAATTCTAATGTGTCAGGGTCAGAAATGTATAATTACAGGAACAACACATTCCATTATAATCAAAGCCAGATGGGGAAGTCTTGAGGAATGCATTTCTTGATCAAGGTTTATGGGAAATGCCATGCAAAAGTGGAAGGTATTGCATGGCATGTTGATCACACCTTGACTTAACTTTAATCTTGGAAGCAGTTTCTATGGCTTCAACATGATGCTGTCATGCTTAGTATGTGTTTGGTTTTCACCTCACATAGTGTTAATAATTTTGGTTAGAAAGCTTCATTTGTGTCACATCTGACAACAAAAGTTTGTCTAGGAGTGCTTTGATATGTCTTTCCTTCAATAGTGGCTTCCCTTCCACAGAGGCCTGTTGTATGCCAATCTCTTGATATTGATATTGTAACCTTGATATTGTTGCCCTCCACTTCAGTCTCAGCTACTAAACCTCATGCAATTACCTTGATGACACAGATACTATGCCATGGGTAGTACACATGCCAGACCTATCCCCGATTGAAATTGTGTGGCATGCTGTTGGTTAACATTCCACCCCTGCTGCAAAACAACTTGGTGAGAATGTCCGTCATGTATGGGATGAATTATCAAAGGATACCATTAGGAACCTCTACATTTACATTCCAAGATATCTAGCATGTTGTGTTATCTCCAAACTGATAGACACTACTTCTGTATGTGTAGCTCAATAAATATTGCCCATATCAGTCAAACATTTTTTTTTATCACGCATTGTTCCTGGTGACTCATATCTTCTCTCAGAACACCACTACAATTTGACACTTCCTTCTCAGTGCAACTATTTGTACAAGTATAAATGACCCTTATTGACAATGAGTGTATATTTATATGCCAATGATATGCATGCTATATGTAAACTGACTTTTCCAAAGTCCAAGTGTGTTCAAGTTGCACATTCAAACATCTTCACAGAGACACACATGCACAAAGCCCAAATATCTGAGTAATCTTCAATGATTTTTTTCTTTATTAACTTTAAGCCTGGCCTCAAAACAAAGCCTGAGATAAAATGAGATGGAATATGAGGACGATATGACCCCCACATCCCTGTGTGGCTCAAATCCCACTGCTCTTCTGGTATTCTGGGACTGTTGGTGCTTTAACCAGGAAGTCCCCCAGACCACCAGCTGAGTGTGAGGGCACTGAATGTGTGTGGTCAAATTTATGGCCTTCTCAGACCAGGTCCAAACACAAAAAGCAGGATTTGAGAAGATCTGAGGGTCAGAGCTGGGTAAAGCCTGCTGCAGCATGGGACAGGTTTAATGGTTGTAGTGGTTGTAGAGCCTACAGACACTTGTGATCTGCACAAAGCCAAGGATTACTTCACATTGACCATCTATGAACATTTATAGTACCACCCAAATGATTGCTACACCTACTTCAGCAGGATTAGTTTCTTTTTGTTAGAGTAATGTCAGAACTATATTTCATACTGTTACCATAAAATGGACCTGATCTGCATGGGTCCCTTGGGATTACTTTGCCTCAAGAATGTTGCAAGGAAAGAACAATATTTGGAAGAAAATGGAAAATACATCAATTGTTCTTTTAATTCTTTTAATAATTTAGTGCCAAGTGCCAAGTACCCAACCTTGTTAGGACTGTCTCCCAATCACATTCAATGTTCTTGACACTACGACAGTGAAGACAAGCACATGCTTCCTCCAATACATGTGAAGCCAGCCACCATCTGTTTTTCAACTGCTGCCATTGCATAATTGCTGGACAGCCATTGCACTCAGAGGAAAGTACCAGGTCCTGAGCTCCAATACAACAACTAACAGATGCCTGTGCCTGACAGCATCGAGTGTGATGTGGGCGGAGAGCACCATCTACCCACCCAGAGAGAGCATTTTGCTCTCTCAGACACCGGCTACTGATGGCAAACTGGAATTGATGCTCCTTATGAAACACTTCCTTGGTCATCCGATTACAAATGATTGCCAAAACACATAGCTGTTCATACCAGCCATTTAAATATGTCTGCTGTGGCCACTTGTGATTTCCTGGATTTCTCACATCATTTCTGCAGGGGGAGGCCCATGGCACACATACATCAATGCCATCAAAACAAAATTACTCAATCCCTTTGCTTTGATGCATGGGGATGTCTAGCTTTGCTGTTGGCGATACATTGAGACACTTTGTCATACATACTACATGAATAATGTAGTCATATCTGACCACCTCTGAATGTAGTTTGAGTGATGGGATTACAGTGCAGCCCCTAGGCCTAAAGTAGCTATGTTTTCAACTTAACATACAATATATGGACGTCAAAGTTTTTTGCCGATTTTGTTGTTGCTCGTTATGTTTTTCTTAGCAAGGAGCACATACTAATGTGATTAAGTCAGTATATTGACACAGCAGCAGTGCTCTGGCTGATATACTCATATCAGTGCAACACACTCTAACATATCCACAACCGTGTTAGTGTCAGTGCATTGATGAGAATGACTCAACATCCAAATAATACCTGTGGTGGCCCTGTGGGCTCCTGACCATTGAAGTACAGGGTAAGAGGAGACTACCAAAGTATGCAGAGAGACAGAAGAATGACAGTCTGTAGAAAAACAAAGTGCTTCTCTATGGTCAGTGGAGCTGATAACATGTACAATGAGCATAGAAACAAGGACGTGGTCATGTTAGGGCTGGTCAGTGTATATAGTCCAAACAAAAACACTGTCAAGTCTAGCTTCCTTGTCCTGTTCATATCTGTACTTTGTGCTGACCCAAGGGCATAGTTTTAGCATGGACAGAGGTGACGCATACCCATGATTATTGAATTATCCCCACCAATTTGATCCATGGAGGTAGAAAATTCATGAATGGATCCCCACCAGTATAATTTGTTCCCCCCTTTCACTGACACATCTGCACTGGTAGGATCTGACTTTTGCTGACACAAAAGAAATTGGTCCCTTGTCCCCACCAATGTTAAGAGCAAATCTATGTCACTATGCTGACCACTTATGATTGGGTCACCCAGGACACATGTTAATAGCAGTTGTGAACCAGGCCTTATTTTTCATACTTGGAACTGTTTGGACTTTTGAAGCTTTCACATTATTTACATTTATACAACAGTTAGGTCTGCCCTCGCAAGCTGATTGGCTGGAAAGCGTGTTGTTATCTTGTGCTGCTAAGTAAATAGTGGCTGAAATTTTGTAAAGTAAATGACCCAAATAAAACAGAAAATCGAAACTAAAGACTTTAAGACTATGTGGTGGAACTGGAGGTGGATCTACCAGTTTTTCGTTGCCCTGATTGCAGGCTCACACAACATTTTCTATAAACTCAAACCTCAACCTGTTGCTTCTCCTGAACCTTGTAAGGTTGGTCAGTCATGTGACTCAGCCTTCTGCCTGTGGCTGAGATCACAATAATAAAAGACAAATGTGCAAGAAAACAGTGAGTGGGGAACAGAATGTAATATTTTGGTCTAAGGAAGGAGCTGGAGAAGGAGCTGCCAGCTGTGCAGTGAGTGAGAGGGGTTTAATGTGTTGCTCTGAGTTATGAGCTGGAAAAGCAGCTATTGGCTGTATTCACTGTACAACCAATAACTGCTTTTCCAGCTCATAACTCAGTGGGTGGAGGGAAATGCTAACATTACACAAGAGGGAATGTGTTACCATAAATAACAGCATGGCTTGGATGAAAAACTGCATTGCACCCTTGCTATTATTTAAGGATATCACACTTCCTCTCTTGCCCTGTTGCTTTAATAACACTCTATTTATAAAACTGAGGGAAAAGTCAGTGATTGTTTAAAGAAAATACACTCACTTTACATAGTAAGTCTCTGTTTAAGCTGTGGAACCACTAGACCCATTGTGCCAGATATTTGAAAACAGGCCAGGTCTTCACCTGTAACAAACTAAAGCAAATTTTGCATTCCGTTTCCTTCAGGATTGCTCTGCTATTTAAGTCCAAACACTAAAACAGACTCAAAGCATATAAAATCACAACATGTTGTGAGAAAAGCCTCTCCAGCAGCTGCCTTCTTCCCCAGAGGTGCACTGGGAGAATCAACGTCCAATACCATAATGAGCAGATGACCTACAAATGCACGTGGTCACCTTTATCCTGTAAAATCCTCAATATGAAAATGTCTAAAGCCAAAGACCATAAAGCCTCCTCGACTGACAATGCAGCGTGACCCTCATGGCCTGCCCAGTCTTCACCCCCCCCCACACACACACAAATATGCATACAGACACACACTCCCACACGCAAATGTGCGCACACGGGTCTTTAAGTTGGTTTATCCACCACTCCAGTACAAGCTGCAGGAAATGAATTCCTGGCCCTCCACCCCACTAGAAGACAGCAAAACCACCATAAGAGGGCCGTCTTGCTCCCTTTCAGTTTCCATGACAACACCAGCATAGAAGTGTGGATGTCTTATGGATTTTGGTGGGTTGTACTGAGCATAATGTTTTTGTCATGCGCACATAAACACACTTTATTCCTAAAAAATAACCCTAGTCAGGTATAAATTAGATAATAATAATAATAATAATAATAATAATAATAATAATAATAATAATACATGTGTTACATTTGTATTAACGTGTAAAAATATATATGTATTTTTACATATGTCCCATATGTTTTCATATATAGAGCAATCTACTAATCCCATGTCCCATACGTAACATACACTCACTGATCAATTTATTATGAACATTATATTAATGCTGCATAGAGCTTCTAATTCAGTGATTCTGGCCTATGTCAATATAATTGCCTCATGCAGTTCTTGCAATTTTTCATATTATGCTGCCGATCTCCCATTCTACCACATTCCAAATGGGTTCTATTGGATTCAGATCTAGTGACTGAAAAGGTCATTGAAGAGCATTAAACTACTGCCAGCTCAACCAGGAGATATGGCCTCCCTCACTGTTTAGAACTGTTTAGGCTTTCTGTGTTTACATTGATAGCAATGGCCAAATACACTAAATGTCCAAAGAGCAAACCAAAGGGCAAGTGGAAAGAAAAACCACCATCAAAACTAGAGGAAAAAACCTTGGGAGGAACCAGGCTCACAAGGGGGGACCCATCCTCTTCTGGTTAAACAACTCGTACATTGCTGATAAGGTAAGACTGTACCTGTGCTGTTATATTCAGGTGTACTGGAGTTGATGGTGGTCATAACAGTAATAGTAGCAGATAATTGGGGTCCATGCAAATGTCTGCACGGTTAGTGTGGAAGCAAGTCCAAGTCCTGTAGCAGGCAGGTGACCTGAAGGAGAGCGCAGGTTATCCTTCTACTGATGTCAGTTCAGTCCAGTGGACAGTCATTGTTTCTCAATGATGTGATTATAACAGCCTAAATAAAAGGAGAGAACCAGAAGTAAACACAAACATCCATCTGCTCCCCCGTTCGTAAACCTGAGTACCTGCATGAAGTGGCAGGAAGACAGGACCAACATCTCAGTTTACCATAAATCTCTATGTCCATGAACCCCTGGATCTGCAGCCTATAACTAATGCAATAATTACCAAAAGCTATACTGAAGAAGTGGATTTTAGCAGAGACTTGTAGAATGAGTTGGTGTCTGAATTCTGTACATTATCTGGAAGATTATTCCCCTGCTGAAGCCTTTTGAGTTCTGGGAAGTAGAAGAAAGCCAGCACCCTGTGGCCCAAGTAATCATGATTGGTTGTAATAAAACATAAATCTTGCAGGTACTCAAGAGCAAATGTCACTGAATGCAATCAAATTCTCACAGCAATGCTCCAAAATGTAATAGAAAGCCTTCCAGCCTTCCAGTGGTTCCTTAACATGCTAAAAAGCATTTAATACCCTTGATTTTGGAAGAAAGAAAATGGTGCCCCAATATGTTTGTCCATACAGGGTATATATTTAAGTGCATAACAGAATTGCTGATAGAAGTAAAGACAAAATATTGTGTTGATTTGATATATTTCATTTATGGTGAAACAATGAGCTTTTGACTAACACAAACTCAGTGTTTTACACTGATACATCCTACATGGAATAGATGTACCTTATTACTTGTCTTGTAAGAAACAGGCACTAATGGCTTATCGAGGAGGAGTGTATTGCATTGCCCCTTGGGTTGTAACAAAGACACAAAGAATACATCTGTGTGTACGCACATGCATGTGTGTGCTCATATGATTTCCAGCAAATAGCAGGAGCTCAATTTAATCAAGGCTCCCCAGAGGAATTACCTCATCTTAGGTCACCACAGCACTACAGGGGTCTCTGCTTTCCCCAAGAGCAACCCACCCTGCTCTATATCACAATAAGAACTCATCTGACCAATTACATTTCATGGCACTGCAGTGCTAATGCAGTGGGACACGAGCTGCATGGAATAGCCAATCAGATAATACAACAGGCTAGTAACACAATCTGTCTGGTCTTGACCTTCTACTGCCAGGCAGGGTTGAGTATCTTTCCACTGCTAGTAAGATTTTGGGTAATAAATTGTCACTGTTTGCATAATGTTACCGCTTTATCAAAACACTAGTCTCTTTAGTGTGCTTTCATTCAGTGTGCTTTGCGATTAACAGCAAACATATTTTATTTTGAGATTAGACTACAAGTTTGATGGCTGGATGATATAATTAGTGTATTTTGGCTTAAGCGTCTTGCGAAGATTAGCCGAAATGAACCCAAATCCCATTCCCAATGCCAGAATGAATTAGCCTGCTCTAATACGGACTGGATTATTTGGGCTGGGTCATGAGGTCACGTGGTGAAAAGGCCCTACTCATTATATCATATTACCAAATGAGAGAGGCTTTTTCAGTCATTATTTGATAAGAAAGTCAGACTATGACTTTTTTGCTTGATTTCCCAATGAGAGATTAGGTTTTAATCTGAACTGATCAGCAGGGAATCTGCTCTGAAATAGCTTGAACTACACAGACTCTATAAATCAGCCAAATTATACACAATACTGCATGATGTTGATCCCTGTTGTACCCAGTCTTTGGAGTCTTCATTTGAGATGAAGAAATTAAGAGAATTTTGATACTTGTATGAATTTGTTTAAATCAAATGTTTACTTGTGTTTTACTTGTATTTATTTATTTATTTATTTAGTTATTATTTTAATTAATTAATTTATTTATTTATTAATTTTTTGCTTATAAGGACTAAAAACACTTTAAACATTTTGGAAGGCTCCTTTGCCAATTAAAATGAGAGTTAATTCAAATGGAAATTAGATTTCTGAACTGCATTACACACTAATAATTAAACAGTGATGAATTTTAACCCACTGTGGTTAAAATGGTGTTTGTTATATGTGTATCATGTCTCAACCTAAAATATGAAGCCCAGAAAACAACATCCACAAAGTGTGGATCTCGGGTTGTAAGAGTTAACTTAATTTTGTCTTAGTTGAATTATACTGAGAAATTGACATTATATACCCTAAACAGCATAATCCCAGTGTTAGCCTGAACACCAAATTGCGAATACTGCTCAAATTGTTTTGATGTTTGTTTGTTTTTTACCAATGGGTAAAAATAAGCCTTTAAGCCTTAAGCAGGTACAATGAGTTAGGGCTAGTAATTATTACATATAATAATATATAATATTATTATATATTATTATATGGTGTAATAATGTTTAAACAATAACACATTTATTCTTTTTCTTAACTGCTTCTTCCTTGTAAGTCCATCTCAGGGTACCACACACACCTATTCACTCACACCCACAATCAGCATGGCCAGTTTACCTACCATTTTTGGGGTGAAGGACACCAGAGCACCTGGAGGAATCCCATACAGACACGAGAAGTCCAGAGCATTGAACCCACAACATGTAGTGCCACAGTTCTGCCCTAGAGTATTACAATGTTTTGAAAAAAACATACAGTAAAATGACAAAAAGCATGTTCTGCCTGGACCTGTTTAACTACATAAAATAGCTAAAATATGTATTTGATACACTGCTGATTTCAAAGAATGGAGAGGTCTGTACTATTTATTGTAGGTACACTTCAACTGTGAGACAGAATGTAAAAAAAATCCAGAAAATCATATTGTAGGATTTTTACATAAATAAGTTGCATTTTATTGCATAAAATAAGCATCTGATCAGTATTAATTGCACCTGCTTAAAATTGTTACCTGTATAAAAGACACCTGTCCTCACACCACGCTCAATCAATCATACTCCAAACTCTCCACCATGGCCAAGGCCAAGAAAATGTAAGAAAAATAACTGTCAATCTTCATCGGCCTTGGGCTCCATGTAAGATCTGGTCTCACGGAGTAAGGATGAATCTGAAAAAGAATCAGCCTGACCTGAAGAGAGCAGGGACCACAGTCTCAAAGATGACCATTAGTAACACACTATGCCATTATGGATCAAAATCCTGCATGGCATGCAAGGTCCCCATGCTCACGCCAGCACATGTTCAGGCACATTTGAAGTTTGCCAATGACCATCTTGATGATCCAGTGGAGGCATGGGAGAGGGTCATGTGATCAGATGAGACCAAAATAGAACGTTTATGAACATATGATGAGTTTTGATGAGTACAACCCCAAGAAACCAAACTCAGTGTTTCCCAGTGATGGCCCTGAAATGTGAGAGATCTAGAGAAGATCTGTATGGAAGAGACTATGCCTATATGGTCAAGAACTACAGGAAACATCTGACCTCTCTAATTGCAAAGGTTTCTGTACCAAATATTAAGTTCTGTTTTTCTATCAAACACTTATTCAGGCGATAAAATGCAAATTAATGATTTAAAAATCATACAATATGCTTTTCTGGATTTTGTTTAGATTCTGTCTCACAGTTGACGTGTCTTCTTCTTCTTCTTCTTCTTCTTCTTCTTTCGGCTGCCACAGTGGATCATCTGCCTCCATCTTGCCCTATCCCCTGCCTCCTCTACTGTTACACCAACTATCTGAATCCAATTTCCACCGACACCCTGCTGGTCAACAGCACTGGAGGTGCTTACCCAGGTTTGGGATCGGCAACAGAAGTACACAAAGTACACCCCTAATGCTTGATTTCACACTTGAAGTGCACCTACAATAAAAATTAGACCTCTCGTTTCTTTGTAGGTGGGAAAACATGCAAAATCAAATACTTATTTTCACTGTATGTTACATTTTATCTTCTCTATGATTATGTTTAATTATATTTAATGTGTATAGGCCACTCAGTTCTCGTTGACTGGCGTACATGGCATCTGCGTTTAAATGTGAGTGGCGAGCCACTAAATTGAAAATGTATGTCAGTGTTGATGAAAGTGGCATTTTTACATGATTACATGGTATGAGAGTTCAGGCGACAGATGGCACAGCAATTCTATTACAGTAAACACACACACGCACACACACACACACACCCAACAGGCTGTAAATTAAAGTGACTGAAAAGGATGAGCATGAGAAGAGAAAGGAAGAAAGGAAGGCAAAAAGAAAGGAGAGTGCAGGAGTGTGTGTGGCTGCTGGGTGACTGTTGTTCTGTACGCTGAGCTGAATAATGCTAGTGTTATAATCCTCTCATCTGAGTGCAGGAGTGGGAAGTGTGTTTACAGAGACCTTCTTATGACACAAAAAGCTTTGTGTCACAGTCTGCCCAGTCGTTTACCTCAAAGCCAAGTACCAGCTTGGACCATCTGTATATCACACACACACACACACACACACACACACACACCAACACCAACTGAACACAGACAAGACCTCCAGTCATGTCCTCACTTCCATTTCACACTTCCTCTGAGCTCAAGCAGCTGCAGTTTGCAAAGAAAGTTATTAAATCATGAGCATAAAACAGCCAAGCATGTAATTAAACATCTCGATTTAATGCAGAAACCTTATAATGTGTTTCAAAGCTATGGTACGTTTTGTTTATGTGCTAGCTTTGCTAAATTCTTCTGTGCTGGGGATGGGCATTTGCCTATAATGTTACCACCAAGCTAACTGAAGTGAATGTTGCAGCTTTCCAGTGGTGATTTAACACCATCAGTGCTGATTTAACACCATCGGTGGTGATTTTACATGATCGGTGGTGATTTAACACAACTGATGTTGATTTAACTCCATCCGTGCTGATTTAACACCATCAGTGGTGATTAAACTACATCAGTGCTGATTTAACTCCACTGATGTTCATTTAACACCAACAGTGCTGATGTAACACTATCTATGGCGATTTAACACCATCAGTGCTGATTTAACACCATCACACTGATGGTGCTGAACAGATCCATCTCAGATACACTTCATACAGCACAGGCAACTGGCTGCTTGATTCACAAATCCGATGTGTTCTGTTAAAGTAAATTTTAGTAACATATTCTTCACTTGGGATTTTATGGTTATGATATTGACTTTTTCAGCAAAGTCTGTTTCTAAATATGGAAGTTGCCTTGATAGAAAGAGGATAGTGGCCCACTGACAGCTAAGCATGCAGTCCACTGACAATTGACCAGCCTTTTCTATTGGCTGGTGGTTAACCTTATTTTCCATTGGAGTATTATTTTTTTCTTTCAATTAGCACAGTGTTGACAACAATATTTTCAAAAGAAAAAAAAAACCTTTAATTACCCATCACAGTACAACGTCACTGAGTTTTCTACCTAGTAAGCAGTGAATCAAACTTGTGCAGTCTCTTTTTGATGGTAGAAGCCCGCAGTCTGCTGTTGGGCTGAACTTGCTAGGACGGCCTGACCTGACCATGTTGGCAGTTGTTTCATGATTATTTTCTGAACAGTGCAATGACTGCTTTCCAATTGTTCTGAGACATTTTTAAATACCTTCACAGACTCATCTGCATCTAACTTCTGAAGGCCACGGAGAGCATTTTGGATCTCATCATGGTGATATCACTCACTTCAACAATCAAAAGAAAACCAAACTTATGTCTGAGGTTTAAGTCGTCTCAAAGGATATATGCCTACAATTTTAGGCATTTTAAGAAGCAATAAATGTGGTGGTTTCCTAAAGTTTTCCTCAAAAGATAAGTGCCTTTCAATTAATTATATATTACAAATGGTTTAGAAAGTTTAGCTGTATTACCCCCATCTCTCAATATTGTTCAAATTAAGATTTAAATTCTGTATAAATAAATAAATATATTTTAAGATAAAGGTTTTCATGGAGTGTTCAAACTTTTTTCACATGACTGTACAGACACCAATATGGTACAGATATCATCCCTTAAAATGAACCAATGTTTAATAAATGAACATATTCACAATGGGGACTTAATAGAGTGTTCAAAACACAGGATTAGACTTAATCTGGGACTGGAAAAACAGCTCTGTGGGTCTTGCTGAATTCATAATGTTAAGAAGCCCGGAGGGACAAGTAGAGTGAAATGCAACATAAAAGCCCATCTGCCACTGCACTTCCTTTAGATCATGAATATGCAATTGAAGAGAATGCTTTCAACTAACAGCCCTAGCTGACATGCTTCTTTAGCCTCATAAAAATGGGAATTTCATACCTTTCTCTGAACACAGCAGGGCTGCAGAATGGACCTGCTCCTTTACAAGGGCACAGAGTCTAGACGAAAGCACCACACAGGCCTCGAGGAGGCCTGGACAATAATTCAATCTGGATATTTATCGCAATAGAAAATGTTTCAATATGATCCAACATATTTCCATTATTTCAATATACATTACAGTGTCTATCAGTCACCGATGTTCCTTACAGGTTACTGTTGTCAGTTCATTACATTCAATGAAAAAAATACTATTTTTCTGTAAGGGAAATTATCCTCATAAGAAAATGTCTTGTGCTCCAAAACTAATTCAGAATATGTTTTATGTATTTTTACCATTTGATATAGGTCAGTTACATAACACAAGGCTTAAGCATTTTTTAGTCACTTTTATTTGCTTGCTTTTTCTTCTAAGGCTGGTCTGATCAGCTGATCAGAAAAAAAATCTCTATAACTGTGGAATGAATGAAAATTGATGATCCGTTATCTTCCCAATACAGTGGAAAACCCAGCAGTACCAGGCAGGTCCAGTATTCATGTATGATTGTTCCTGTTGTTCAGCTGAGATCATCAATAATCAGTGCAATATCTTATGCAGCTGTAGTGCATCAATTATACTATTTCCCCAATTTCTACTCATTCTCTTCATTCTCTCATCTCCTCCACATTCTACCAGGGTAGAATGTGAGAAGCAGGAAAGGAGTGGGAGGACAGGAGCGGTATAAAGGTTTTCTGTATGCAGCTCTGGTCTCTCACCACCTACTTTCATGTGTTTGTCCACAAGAGGGCAGCCTCTTCAGACCAGGGATGAGACAATTGAATTTTTTCAAGAAAAATTGATGTGAGGATGGAATAACTTACTTTAATCTATAAACACAAAAATAAAGTTCTCTGTAGAGCTGGATGATGGGTAGCAGTCTTGAGTAACTGTAGTATTTTTTAGTTTAGATTATTACATAAGGTCTATTTATTTGGTTACTTTTCAAACTGTTTACATAGCTTTTGGAACCTAATTAATTTGGGCATTTATTGAGAAATTAGTCACCTGACAAATCCAATATTTATTAGTATTGGCCTAGCATCTCCCAATTAAGTAAACTAAAAAAGCAAACAATAGAAATGCAAGACATCATGTGTTGATATATTATTTTTCAGGTTTAACAAGCATTGAAAGAAGTCATAAGACAACGCCAAGAGAAATCAATTACAAGTGTAAGTGTTTTCTTTATGTGGGATAGGTCTTTGTTCCTATACGTTTTTCTAATACATTCAGTAAGAAGTAAATGACTGTCATTTTTGTTCATTTTCATTTTGTTTATTTCAACCAAACTAAATTTAAATTCAAGACACTTTTTCTCCATGTGGTATCTGGGTAGATACAACCAAGCAAGCTATCCCATTTTACTTTTTCTGTATAAGTGATAATACACACAAACATTTCTGGCTATGTTCAATCTACAATGGCAAAACATGTTTACACACTAAGGTTAGGGCTAACTTTGTGGGAGACATTTCATATTAACGGTCCATGAACTGCCAGTAATTAAGGCATTAACTGATCAGGACATAATGAAGCATGGAACTAGGCAGGAACAAATATGTGAATCATGTATTAATAACTGTAAGATTAATTTACTCAGCATTAACTAATACATGTAAAAGTGTATAAAGATGTAGGTAAAGAATTTCTTCAAGGAATGAATATGTTAATTAAGGATGTTGTTTTCATAAGACACTACTGCTGCTCACAGCATTAAAGGACATCCCATAGAAAATCATTTCGGATAGTTTATGTATTGATAGGCACAAACACACACACACACACACACACACACACACACATCATACTTACTCTGTGGTGGGCCTGTGGAAAAACAGGATTATTATAGAATTGCACCATGCTCATTTATGGTTAGTTGAGCTAATAAAATTGCTTTTATTTAAATGAAAGGAGGTGATTTAACAATACAGACTATTAAAGTATTATTTTATTAAATTATTTATTAAAGATAAATAAACACATGTTTATGTATCAATGTTCTTTATCATAATTGCATGATTTTATACATTTATATTTATATGTAACTCCCTCTCCCTCCCTCAAGTGATATCTTGGCAAGTTAAATCTAAATGTGGCTTTGTGTGTGCAAAGAGAAAGAGAGAAACAGCAGAGGGTTGTGTTCCACTGCTGTCTCTGTTGTACTTTCTGTTCTAGTGTTGTTAATCCAATAGTATACAGTGGGGAAAATAAGTATTTAGTCAGTCACCAATTGTGCAAGTTCTCCCACTTAAAAAGATGAGAGAGGCCGTTAATTGACATCATAGGTAGACCTCAACTATGAGAGACAAAATGTGAAAAAAAAATTGAGAAAATCATTTTGTCTGACTTTTAAAGAATTTATTTGCAAATAATGGTGGAAAATAAGTATTTGGTCAATAACAAAAGTTCATCTCAATACTTTGTTGTATATCCTCTGTTGGCAATGACAGAGGTCAAACGTTTTCTGTAAGTCTTCACAAGGTTGGCACACACTGTTGCTGGTATGTTGGCCCATTCCTCCATGCAGATCTCCTCTAGAGCAGTGATGTTTTGGGGCTGTCGGCGGGCAACACAGACTTTTTTTATCTCCCTCCAAAGGTTTTCGATGGGGTTGAGATCGGGAGACTGGCTAGGCCACTCCAGGACTTTGAAATGTTTCTTACGAAGCCACTCCTTTGTTGCCCTGGCAGTGTGCTTGGGATCATTGTCATGCTGAAAGACCCAGCCACGTTTCATCTTCATTGCCCTTGCTGATGGAAGGAGGTTTGCACCCAAAATCTCACAATACATGGCCCCATTCATTCTTTCATGTACACGGACCAGTCGTCCTGGTCCCTTTGCAGAGAAACAGCCCCAAAGCATGATGTTGCCACCCCCATGCTTCACAGTTGGTATGGTGTTCTTTGGATGCAACTCCACATTCACTGTCCTCCAAACACGACGAGTTGTGTTTTTACCAAATAGTTCTACTTTGGTTTCATCTGACCATATGACATTCTCCCAATACTCTTCTGGAACATCCAAATGCTCTCTAGCAAACTTCAGATGTGCCTGGATATGGACTGGCTTAAGCAGGGGGACACGTCTGGCACTGCAAGATCTGAGTCCCTGGCGTCGTAGTGTGTTGCTGATGGTAGCCTTTGTAACGTTGGTCCCAGCTTTCTGCAGGTCATTCACTAGATCCCCCCTTGTGGTTCTGGGATTTTTCCTCACCGTTCTTGTGATCATTTTGACCCCACGGGCTGAGATCTTGCGTGGAGCCCCAGATCGAGGGAGATTAGTAGTGGTCTTGTAGGTCTTCCATTTTCTAATTATTGCTCCCACAGTAGATTTCTTCACACCAAGCTGCTTGCCTATTGCAGATTCAGTCTTCCCAGCCTGGTGCAGGTCTACAATTCGGTTTCTGGTGTCCTCCGACAGCTCTTTCGTCTTCACCATAGTGGAGTTTGGAGTGTGACTGTTTGAGGTTGTGGGCAGGTGTCTTTTATACTGTTAACGACTTCAAACAGGTGCCATTAATACAGGTAATGAGTGGGGGAAAGAGGAGACTCTTAAAAAAAGAAGTTACAGGTCTGTGACAGCCAGAAATCTTGCTTGTTTGTAGGTGACCAAATACTTATTTTCCACCATTATTTGCAAATAAATTCTTTAAAAGTCAGACAAAATTATTTTCTCAATTTTTTTTTCACATTTTGTCTCTCATAGTTGAGGTCTACCTATGATGTCAATTACAGGCCTCTCTCATCTTTTTAAGTGGGAGAACTTGCACAATTGGTGACTGACTAAATACTTATTTTCCCCACTGTATGTTAATGGGGTTTTGACATGAGTGTGAGGCTTGTTGGAAACAATAATCACATAGTTCACCAGGCAGTGGTTTTATATTGCCAGTAGTCACCTCTTAGCTATGTCCACACATCAAAGATAAGGTATTAGAAGTTCATTTCTGTTGAAAACAGAACACCTTCTGTACAAGACAAAAATATAATATGTACATATGTATTCACAGTCTTTGCCATGACATTCAAATTTGAGCTCAGATGCATCTTGTTTCCACTGATCATCAGTTCATTTCAACAACTTTATTGGATGCCTGTGGTAAATTCAGTTGATTGGGCATGATTTGGAAAGGAACACGCCTGTTTATATAAGGTCTCATAGTAGACAGTGCATGTCAGAGCACAAACCAAGCCATGAAGTCTAAGGAATTTGTATTGTATTGTATGACCATCCTCTGCCAACCTTCTGCCTCATTTACACTCTTCTGTGAGTTTAGTTGAGATCTGATTATTGCATGACTCATGTAAACCTAAAGTTTCCCCATGATCTGGTTACTATGTATGTGTATGTGAAAGCATTACACATTAATTTTACACACTGATTTTGTCAGTTATGGGATTATGGTGAGTGCATGTATTGATATAGATATCCTTTGGTTTACCAGTTTTATAGAGTTAATAGTTGTAACCTACAGACAGGATACACAAATCATAACAAACTACAAGACATACCCTATCTAACCATCATTATCAGAGAGTGATCAAGCTCACAAAACAATTCACTAAAATTGGCTAGTTTCAAGTGCATGTTTTCTGCTCTGTCCATGTGTACATGGTCTACATGCAAACTCCAACTGATCACTTGGATTGAAATGAAAATTTAGTGTTCAAATTTCAGAATTAAAGTCCAGAGAAGGGATAATACTGATACATACATAAATAACAAAAATACTAAATGATATTAAGGGTTGTTTTGTTGTTGTTGTTATTGTTGTTATTGTTGTTTTTGGACCACTGTCAATTATTTTTAAGAACTTATTATTTTAAATATCCTGGTCAACCATCACAAATAACTTATCAGAAGTCTTAATTATTTCAACTGTTCATTTTTACATCTCTAAAGACATGGGATCCCCTAAAAATAACAATATCCGGTATGTGGGTCTTTCTCCTATAAATACTTTTATAATTTGGTGAATAAAGGTACATTAAATCACGAAAATCACTCCACACAATTGGCCTAGGTTTCTAGAGGTTAAAATAAGACATGTTGTATCCAGTGACAGGTAAGCCCGCCCTCGGCACGCCATTGGCTCTCGTCGCTGTCCGTTTCGAAGAGGGCGTTTGTGATTGGCCTCGGTTCCTCAGCGGCATGTAGCGGGTTGTTCGCTGCGGCGCTGTCAGAACCGAAACCAAACTAACGTGACAGGAATGGAGAGGCGAAAGGGAAACTAAACAGTCTGCAGAATCTCACGGGTAGCTGCTGTCAGCCTGACTTCTGTGAAGGAGGTAGGGATGTAAAGTGTCAGGCCCCGCCCGGCGGCATTCATCGGCTGGAGCGGTTGTTTACAGCGGACAGGCCTGTTCGTACTGGAGCGCGAGGAGGGGTTTGTTTACTGCCGCCGAGTTAGAATTCACTCCTCCACTCTCTACTTTAAACCTATTTATAACGCGGAGATACGACAGTTGTGCGAAGATGAAGGTTAGTGTGAGGTAATGAGTGTTGTCCTTCCTCAGACGGAGAGCACAGGCCGGACGCTTCGGCTGGACGCTCCAGATTATGAAACAGAATGTGTGGAGGCAGCTGGTGGGTGTGTAGACACGTCAGAAGGTAAGGACTTATTATTAAACTGTTCTCTCACGAATTGCAGGCTTATAGTTCGGAATCGATGGTCCCAGCGTGACTGTCATCGTAATGCTGTCATTACAGCTCGTGAATCATTTCGTCGTTTTGGTTTAGGCCAGGATTTTAGTAGCTCCCAAAACATTCCCAAACATGTTTTCCTCGTGTTATTCGGAGTACTCAGCAGTACTGACTAACTAAACCTAGAATCCCTGCTTTGTGGAATAGCCCCAGTCTTGGGTTTCCCAAAATCATCAGTCAAAGAATCATTCTTTACTGGTAGAGAGAACATTGCACTGAACTCTCTCTCTCTGGCTGTCTGTATATCTGTTCCTCTGTCTGTCTGTCTGTTTGTCTCTGTCTGTTTGTCTCTGTCTCTCTGTCTCTCTCTCTCTCTCACTCTCTCTCTCTCTGGCTGTCTGTATATCTGTTCATCTCTCTGTCTGTCTGTCTGTCTCTCTCTCTCTCTCTCTCACTCTCTCTCTCTCTCTGGCTGTTTGTATGTCTGTTTCTCGCTCTGGATGTCTGTCTGTCTCTCTCTCTCACTCTCTCTCTCTCTGGCTGTCTGTATATCTGTTCCTCTCTCTGTCTGTCTGTCTCTCTCTCTTAATCTCTCTGGCTGTCTCTCTCTCACTCTCTCTCTCTCTCTCTCTCTCTCTCTCTCTCTCTCTCTCTCTCTGTCTCTGAGACAATTTTGGAAAGTACACCAGTTGTACGTTGTCTTTAGGTTCACACACTTGTGCCTTCATCCTTATTTTTGCGAGTTTCCTTGGTTTGTAGCCAAACATTGCCTTTGTAGTTTCCCATCTGAAACTGTTGACCTTCCCCTCATGTTTCTGTAGCCTCTTCTTGAACTTCCAGTTTGACTGGACCTAAGACTCTCAATCTCACTCTTGAGGCAGTGTAGCTCATTTGTGGTCCTGAAATAACTTGTTTCCTCCATTTAATCAGATGATTGAGAGTCTTAGAGCAAGCTGAACACCCAAAAACTTGATTTGAAACTCATCTTTGTCCTCCTTTCTTCTCTCCATGGTCCAGGCAGTAGACAACTGCAGCATGGCCCACTTCGACACAGAGTACCAGTGCCTGGAGGCATCTTACAGTGACTCCCCTCCAGGAGAGGAAAACTTGCTGGTCCATGTACCTGAAGGCTCCAAGTGTAAGAGAACTAGACAGATGTATTGGCATGTGAAATCTGTTTGTAATCACCCTTACATTGAACAATTTGACCTTACATCGATCACACATGAAGAGACAATTGAATATATTTTGTAGCTAAAGCTTGTAGGGTTGTATTATTACCTACCATATGTAGTAGACCATCATCAAGGCTATGTCTTCATTTTTATGTGGGTATTTGTTGTGACCTGTAGTTCAGATTGATGTACTTAGTCCTGTGGTCTAATAATAATAATCTATTTTTCTTTCCTGTCAAGCTCAATGGCACCACATAGAAAATCTGGATCTCTTCTTCCAGAGAATATCCTTTATGTTCTTGGGTTTAAAGTATTGTCAGTGTAAATGTTACAATCTTGATCTTTAAGGGACTTATTTGGTAAATACCTAGGAAAGTGTTGATCATTGATTCAAAATGGCAGACATACCCTAATATTTCAATTCATTTTCATGACACATGCAGTTTGCCAGACAAAAGCAATAGTGTTTCTATCAAAAAGTAAGAATACAGTGGTCTGTATTGTTATATATTTCTATATCCTTGTGTATATTTTTTTTATATCAGTTCTCACCTTCAGATTTAGATTTTCTTTAACCTCTGTTACGTCTATAATCTTCATCAGAAGAATGGATTCACTTGCATGCTGTTGGGAGAAATTTTTGAGCTTATGTAAGTATAAACAGGTCGACATCCAATGTGTGTAATACATGCACGGTGTTATTTAAGAGGTTAACATGAAAGCAGATTCTGAACCATGCCATCATTACCACATCCTGTAGGGTTTGTAAAAACACCCTCTTCATGACTTGAAAGTGTGGAAAATCTACCTTTTGTTCGTCTGTAAATACATACTTCTTCCATTTTGTTTCAGACAATTGGTGTTTGTGGTGGCATTCACAGTGTTTCTGGCCAACTGTGTGGACTATGACATCCTCTTTGCCAACAAATTTGTCAATCATACTGACTCTTCTAAGGTGACCCTTCCTGATGCCTTTCTTCCAGTGGAGGTGTGTAGTGCTCGGTAAGTCCACTCAACGTCACTGAGTAAGTTAAACAGAGTTGCTGAAATTTGTAGAGTATTAATATAAATAATGTTCAGGGTTTAAATCAGATTCTTGTTCCTTGACCTTTTAGGATTCGTGATAATGTCTTCGTTATTTTCATCTTGGCGATCTCGGGGGTCTTTTGGCTCCATCGGCTAATCAAATTTATCTATAATGTCTGCTGTTACTGGGAGATCCGATCATTCTACATCAACGCTCTGAAAATGTCAATGGTGAGTTTGCTGGATGGTGTTGATTTTTTCTACCTTTTGGGAAGAAGTGAAAGGTCTTATATTTTTGTAAAATTTGGTGTCCAAAGTTTTGGTCCCACATACACGTCAGATTTTGCTTCACTGGCATTTATTTCTGATTCACACTACATTACATATTACTGTTCTTTCTGATTTGTAGGCAGACCTTCCTTATTTCACCTGGCAAGAAGTACAGGCACGGATCATTGAGATTCAGAAAGAACATCAAATCTGCATCCACAAAAAGGAACTGACTGAGCTTGATATTTATCACCGCATTCTGCGCTTTAAAAACTACATGGTGGCCATGGTGAACAAGTCCCTGCTGCCCATCCGTTTTCGCATACCATTTCTGGGAGACTCTGTCTTTTACACCCGCGGCCTGAAGTACAACTTTGAGCTGATCTTTTTCTGGGGTCCAGGCTCTCTCTTTGAGAACGAGTGGAGTCTGAAGTCAGAATACAAACGTGGAGGCAACCGGTTAGAGCTGGCAGAACGTCTGAGTTCGAGAATCTTATGGATTGGTATTGCAAACCTGCTTCTGTGCCCAGTCATTCTAATCTGGCAGATCCTCTATGCGTTCTTCAGCTACACAGAGGTGATCAAGCGTGAACCTGGCAGCCTGGGGGCACGCTGCTGGTCTCTGTATGGCCGCTGCTACCTGCGTCACTTCAATGAGCTGGACCATGAGCTGATGTCACGTCTCAGCAAAGGTTACAAGGCCTCCTCCAAGTACATGAACTGCTTCATGTCACCACTTCTCACAGTGGTTGCCAAGAACGTGGCATTCTTTGCTGGCTCCATACTAGCTGTGCTCATTGCTTTGACGATATATGATGAGGATGTGCTGGCTGTGGAGCATGTTCTCAGCAGCATCACCCTACTGGGGGTATGCATTACAATCTGCAGGTGTGTACCCCATATAGGACTTCGGAATAGGTGTACAATATTCATACTAGTATAATGTTTTGGGGCTTACCGCTTTGCTACCCATCTGTGTTTGTGTCCTGCTACAGGTCATTTATTCCTGATAAGCATATGGTGTTTTGCCCAGAGCAGCTGCTCAAAGTGATTCTAGCACACATCCATTACATGCCAGACCACTGGCAAGGCAATGCCCATCGTTATGAGACCAGAGACGAGTTTGCCCAGCTCTTCCAATATAAAGCTGTAAGTAGGGTTGATGTATGATGTGACTTGTATTTTGTATTGTATTGTAAATACCATGATGAGCAAAACAATGAATCAGTCAGTGATAATGTAAACATGATCTTAAATGTAGAAAAAATTACATATAACATTTTTAGGCCAACTGTAGTAACTGCATTGCTACTGCAGTCCCATGTCACTCCTGTAGCATTTTAGTACTGCTTTAGACTTGAAGCATTTTTTGCCTCTTGCAAGAGATGAACAATATATTTTATCAGCATGTTCATAAATGTTGATATTGTGGTAAACAGTGTACTTTCTCCCTCAGTGTTATTTATAACAGACATTGGTATTACTTAATGAACACTTGACAAATGGCACACTTTATTACAAAGAACATAATTAGTGAAACAAATTTAATACATTTCTTTGTGATAAGCATAGCAGTTCTGGCATTACCACAGCATTTTATCTGTGTCAAAATATTGTGATACTTATTGTGTTGTGCTATTACTAGAAGATATTAGTTAAAAGTGAAAGTGCCATGGAAACTTTATTTTGCATTGTCAGTCACACCAGGGCAAAGTTTCTTTTTTTTTTTTTGCTCTCTTGAACAAGCAAGACAGAAATCCAAGAGTAGCAAGCTGCCGTTGTTAGCTGCTTAAAACTGAAATATTATTCTGGAGACCAGCTATAAATAAAAAAATAAAGCTAGAAATGGAAATTACACAAAAACTTCTCAGCTGAACAGTGTGAACCTTGTATTATTTATTATTTGACATCAGTGCTACTATTTCCAATGAATACGTTGTTGTTTTTATTATGGACTTATATATAAAAACAACAAGTTATATTATTTAAATATAATACAAATTGTGGCAAATACTGGGTTGTGGTTTTGAAATTATGTCACCTAGCTTCTCACAAGACTCACTTGATTTACTATTTCTTTATCTACACCTACTGCTCTGAATGTTAAGATGTAACTACATGAGCATAATAACATGACCTAAAATTTAGGGGCGTCTACACGACTTTAACATAACATCTCTTGCATTGTCATTGAAAACTGTAACGTGAGTTTGGCCACCAAAACCAAGTTGGAAATACACAGCCTTGATGTCTTTAACTCTCATGAATTTATGAGAAACACTCATTACAGTATGTCTAAGTGTTTGTGGACACCCCTTCTAATAAATGCATTCAGCTTTTTTAAGTTGAATCCATTGCTGAGACAGCTGTACACAGCTTGTCTAGTCTCTGTGGAGAAGAATCACCAATAGAATACGACTCTCTGGAGCAGAAAAAACATGAACCTGTTGGCACAGTGGCTAATGCCAGATGTGGGCTAAATTCCCCCTAGCACTGTGTGGAGCACAGATGTATTCTCTTATATGATGGTGCTCCATCCAAATTATTTTGGGGTGAATTGGAGTGCTGGGGATGAGGTTGAGTGGTGATCATTTAATATCCTGACCTCACAATTACTCTAGTCACTGAATACAATCAAATCCTCAGAACATCAGCAACATCTAATTTAACCCCTTGGAAAAAGCAAAACCAACACAGCATAGTCAGATACAGTATAAAATACAGTGTGTATGATCTTTTTAACTTCATATACAACCTTTCTCTCTTTCACTTCTTCTTGAATGGCAGGTGTTCATTCTGGAGGAGCTTCTGAGCCCTGTCATCACCCCCTTCATACTCATTTTCTGCTTGCGCCGCAAATCTCTAGAGATCATTGATTTCTTCAGGAATTTCACCGTAGAGGTGGTGGGTGTGGGAGACACCTGTTCTTTTGCTCAGATGGACGTTCGCCAGCATGGCCATCCAGCGGTGAGGACACACAGTCAGACCTTTAAACAGCTTCTCGTATAGTTCTGTTCTTTAAACCTGTTAATGCTTTTTATAACGTCTGATAACTCTCTGGCTTTTCTTTACTCATGTGACTTCTCTTGACTTGATTCTTCTGATTCCAGTGGATGTCTGCAGGGAAAACAGAGGCCTCTATATATCAGCAGGCTGAGGATGGGAAGACGGAGTTGTCACTTATGCACTTTGCCATCACTAACCCGCAATGGCAACCACCAAGAGAGAGCACTCATTTCATTAGCCAGCTGAAAGAGAAAGTACACCGGGAAGCCACAGGGGGGCAGCAAGGAAATGCACCTGAAAATTATGCTTTCACTTCTACCCACTCTCTACAATCAGAGTCAGAGGTAAGTATTTTTTTATGAATGACTGAATTACAGTATTATTAAGTATTATTAAATTACGTGTTAGTTTTATTATGCTATATGTTTATGCTAGGATGTATAGTGTTAAGATTCAAGAAATTGGTCTTAACCCCAGATCTACTTTTGAATTTGGAACACAATAATAGACTAGGTTGTATTTAATCATTTAGTTCTAGAAATGAGGTCAGGACTGGTTAAATATATGACATAAATGCTTTTTATTAAAGCATTTGAAGCGTGGCTGGCCTTTAACACATGTGTCACTTAGGGATTTATGAGTTAAAGTGAGGAACAAAGTGCTGTAACAATAAAACCAAAAATGAGCATAAATTAAGACATAACAAAACAACCATAATGGAAGGACAGAAATGTAAACCGAAATGTTGTAATCATGTTTCCATTAAGACAAATGAGACTAATCTGTATGTTTCTAATCCTAGCCTCGAAGTCTGATTGCAAACCTCCTGGCTGGACCACCGTCTTTAGCCTCCCTGCACCTGGGCCGAGAGAGCTCTATAATCAATCATTTGTCCATCGGTGTAAGTGAGGGGGCATCTGCCCTGCGCTCCCTCTCCCCCCTCAGCACCAGCCTGCACCTGCGAGGCAGCTTCCCCTCGTCAAGAATGCCTCGACCTGACCACCCTGCGGTGGCAGCAGGACGAGCCATGGCAGGCTCAGGGTAGGAGAAATAGCATTGCCTCTGACTCTCTCAAGTTTCACTAGTTGATTTTTTTAGTTGCATAGTTAAGTACGAAAAGCCAATTAGTAGTGTTTGGTTCACATCTATCATTATGCTCCGAGTTAAATAATTCCTCTGATAGCTGTAGGGTTAAGGAAGTAGAGGTAAAGATATGAAAGCATTGTTTATCTCCTAGCAGTGCAATTTCTCTGCAGATGTGGCGAAGGATAGGCCAGATTGTTAGTAAGTTATTATACATTTTAAACTCATTGTGTTGTGGAATTAATCCATTGCGTTTAACCCATCCACACTCAGTGATACACATACACACTAGTGAATTCACGCACCAGGGGTTGGTGAGCACAAGTGGGCAGCCCTATCCTCAGTGCCCGGGGAGCAGCTGGGGAGTTCAGTGCCTTACTCAAGGGCCCTTCAGTCATGTCCTGCCAGTTTGGGGATTGGAACCAGCGACCTTCCAGTCACAAGGCTGGTTCTTTAAACACCAGGCCATGGCTGTTCCCAATCTACCTATCCTATGATAATTAAAAAAATCACTGAAAAAATAATTTGCCTTTTTAAAGTTTAAAAAAGATGGAAGACATTTTAGCGGTATTTTAAACAGCATTATATTAGTTGTCCAGCCATGCTGTTCTCACTGGTAATTAATTCAATATTCATTAATTCATTTTTCTGTATTATTTTTCACTGTAGTGGGAGAGAGGTTTTAGAGTTACTATTAGCCTCTTTTGTTTACTCTTTTTATAATTTTACCCTAATTTCCCATTCCAATTTGGAATTACCCGACCCTCCCCCATCACACATAATGCTCCTGACACTAGGAGCACATGCTTCCTCCAATTCATGTGAAGTCAGCCACCAACTCTTTTCAAACTGCTGCCAACAGACATCTATGCCACCCAGCATCACACTCAAAAGAGGACACCATCTATCCACCCAGAGAGGGCAAGCTCTATGAGACTGTGGCTGCAAATAGGGCAGTAGACCACTGAGCCACTGAGCCTGGCCTCTTCTTGAATGTAGTTGCCTGTCCTACATACATAAATGCCCACCCAAAGAAGACATTCTGATTGCACTACTGTCCCTCTCCCCATCTCTTTCCCATCAGGACGGATGCCCGCACTGTCAGCTCAGGCAGCAGTGCTTGGGAAGGTCAGCTGACCAGCATGGTCCTATCAGAATATGCCTCAACAGAGATGAGCATTCATGCCCTCTACATGCATGAGGTAAAAGCATTCAAAGCACTTTTGGAAAAACACTTGGCTGTTGATTTGCTGTAAATAAGAGCAGTACTATTGGGTTTATAATGATAAAATAGTAAAATTTAACGTTACTGTGACTGAAGTAATGTGTTCTAATGTCCAGATGCATAAGCAGCAGTCACGTGGGGAGCTGTCGCGGCACACATGGCACCGGCAGGAGAGTGATGAGAGCAGTGAAAGTGTCCATGATGATGTGGAGGCAATTCGAAATCTCCCTCGCTCCAACACTTTCCCTTGCACCACCACTCCCAACCAAGAAGGGGCAGCACTCCAGAACAGCAACCAGCGCCGCTACGGGGGAACTACAGGTAGCAACAGCCCCCAAATACAGTGAAATACAGTCTATAATTTTAAGGGTAGGTTAATTTTAACAGTGAGAGCTAGAATATTAAAAATCCAAAAAATCACATTGTATAAATTATAGAAATGTATCCCTCTGGCAAACAAAATTTAATACTTGGTGGCAAAACCCTTGTTGGCAAGCACAGCAGTCGTTTTTTGTAGTTGATGGTGAGGTTTGCACACAAGTGAGGTGGAATTTTGGTCCACACCTCTTTGCAGATCATCTCTAAATCATTAAGCAACTCGGAGCTTCAGCTCCCTCCGTAGGTTTTCTATGGGAATAAGGTCTGGAGACTGGCTAAGCCACTCCATGACCTTAATGTTCTTCTATATGAGGCACTCCTTTGTTTCCTTGTGGTATGTTTTGGGTCATTGTCGTGCTGGAAGACTCGACCCATTTTTAATGACCTGGCAGAAGAAAGGAGGTTGTCACTCAGGAATTTACAGTACATGGCTCCATCCATTCTCTGATTGATGCAGTGAAGTAGTCCTGTGCCCTTAGCAGAGAAACACTCCCAAAACACAATGTTTCCACCTCCGTGCTTGGCAGTGTGGACAGTTCATTGGGTCATAGTCAGCATTTCTCTTCCTCCAAACATGGCAATTTGAGTTGATGGCAAAGAGCTCAGTTTTTGTCTCATCTGACCACAGCACTGTCTTTGAATCACTCTCAGAATCATCCAGGTGTTCATTGGCAAACTTCAGATGGGTCTGCACATGTGCCTTCTTGAGCAGGGGGACCTTGCAGGCACAGGATTTTAATCCATTATGGCACAATATGTTACCAATGGTTTTCTTGGTGACTGTGGTCCCAGCTGCCTTAAGATCATTAACAAGTTCCCCTGGTGTAGTTTTAGGCTGATCTCTCACCTTCCTCGTGATCAAGGAGACCCCACAAGGTGAGATTTTGCCTTGTGCAGGTCTATGATCTTGTCCCTGACATGCTTAGAAAGCTCTTTGGTCTTCCCCATGTTGTAGAGGTTAGAGTCTGACTGATTAATTGAGTCTGTGGACAGGAGTCTTTTATTCAGGTGACGATTTAAGACTGCTGTCTGTAGTGCAGGTAACGAGTTGATTAGGAGTGCCTAACTGGTCTGTAGGAGCCAGAACTCTTTATGGTTGGTAGGGGATCAAATGCTTATTTCTCTCTGTAAAATACAAATAAATGTATATCATTTATTCAATGTGATTTTTGTAGATTTTATTTTTGATATTCTATCTCTGTTAAAATTAACTTACCCTTAAATTTATAGACTGTTCATGTCTTTGTCAGTGGGCAAATTTACAAAATCAACAAGGAATCAAATAATTGTTTCCTTTACTGTATATTGGTCTACATTTCAAGAACAAACTAAAGCACAGAAAGGGGTATGCAAAGGGGTATACAGACAAGCAATACCAGTGCTGATCAGCACTCATATCTTTCAGCTGTTTAAGTCACATATTACTTTCGTACTTATTAAGTACTTATTAAGTATTAAGTTAACATCCTGGTGTTCTCAAACTTTTGACACAAAGAATTTATTCCCCAGATGTTAATATTGTCTCTCTTGCAGAATCTCTTTGCGGAGGCCCCCGGTTTCAGCGGACTGCTCGGATGCCAATGGGTGGCTGGTCAGAGGAATACCAAATGGGCAGACACCATGACCCTGTACCAGAGGAGGGTTCTGAAGATGAACTACCTCCACACATCCATAAGGTAAGGTACCACTCTCCTGAACGAAGGGCGGCCTTGTTTCAGCAGCTGATTAAATCAGGAAGTCTTGGGCCCCGAGTGGCGTAGCAGGCTAAGGTGCTACCACTATGGTCCTGGGGTCGCTGGTTCACCATCAGTAGCCGGGGTCCAGAGGGAGAGAAATTAGCTCGCTCTCCCTCGGGGGGTGGGTAGATGGCTCTCTTCCCACATGTCACAAGTGCGCTGCTGGTCGACGCAGGCGTCTGCCGTCCATTGTGTCAGATCCGTGGATCCGGCGTTCTCCTCCAAGCGCGATGGCTGCCCGGCAACGATACAAATGGCCGGACAGAAAAGAGGCGGTAGGCTATCGTCACATGACTCGGAGGAAACATGTGGACGATCTCTCCCCCCTAGCGTTGAGAGCAGGGCATGTAATGTGGGAGGTTACTTTGGGGGATGGGTAATTGGCACGTCTAAATTAGTAGGGGTGAAAAAAAATTGGAAAAATGGCAAAAAAAATAAATAAATCAGGAAGTCTTAAAAGTTAAATGCACGTTGGTGTAGGTACTTGAGTCTTTTTTATGCTGGCTAACGCAGTGCGAGTCTAGATGGATAATGTGATTAAAGGATGTCAGTATTCTTTCTTTGAATGTTTGCAGTGCATGCTGGGTATTGTAATGCAAGAAACGTGATGGATGAGATTTTGTCAACATGATGAGGCTGATACATTTAAATACTTTTGTTACCTAATATGTAACCGTTTGTAACCAAATCCTGTTTGTTTCTTTTCTTAGGTGACATAATGGCTGAACCCTCAGCAGTGCACCTTTGGAGGACTCAGTGAGGATCTTCTAAAAACATATTTATTCACTTCTGACAGAACTGACATTACAAACAGCTTGCTACCCTGCAACATCAGCAGCTCTGACAAAAGGACCTTGAGGATATGTTTTTAAATGAGTGTGGAATGGGTTTGCAGCCTTTTTCCTGTGCCACAGTAGGTAAAGAACTATCGTTGTCATCATCATCATCATCATCATCATCATCATCATTTGCATTGAACAAAGATAAACAAGAGGCGTAACTTACTCCACCACATTTTTTAGATACAGATGACATTGTGAGACTGTAATGAATCGCCCTGAATTGTTTGGATCATAGTTTCATGTTTTTGTTCTTGTGTAATTATTCATGGAATGAAGACAAGATGATTTTTAGGTGAAGGTAAAAAAGGGTGAAGGTAAAAAAAAAAGGGTGAAGGTAAAAAAAGTTATTAATGTGAAATAACCTGAGTGAGTGCATAAAATGCATAAACAGGTCATTTTCAGTTCTGTTCATTGTAATAAACAATGAGTCCTAGAACGATTATTCTGTTCTTCCTAGGTCTCAAAGTTTCTGTATAATTCAGTAGATCATGTCTAAACAGTATCATTCAAAGTGGGTGAAATGGTTTGCTCTAGAGGAACATACTTCTCAGATATCTTCACAGTATTGGTCTTAGGAATCAGGTTATTTTGGAGCATACCCTGGACCTTCTATTGGCCCTTTCATTATTTTTGACTTAAAAAGAAAAGAAATAACTGAATCCAATTATGTTACAAAAAAACGTTGTAACATTTAACATAATGTATGTACAACTTGACTGAAAATGCATTTTTTTAAACATGCTTTAGGTATCCAAGATACAATCTCAGAATTTTAACTAGCATATTAATCACCATTTCTGGTAGCAGTTTCATTTGATGATCATTTTTCTCTTTGAAGCATGAAGTTCTTCACTAAACCAGGTTCCTTTCAGCACAGTAAATAATTCTAACCCAGTACATTTTTCTAGAATAAACCTTTTCACATCATACAACTTTGAACACTGTACGTCTCAAAAATGTGTTTTTGAAAATCCTTCAAAATTAATTTCATCACCATGATCTTTGAATCGGGTTTGAATCCCAGGTTGTGCTGTCTGTCATCAGCAGCTAGAGTCCAAGAGAGCTATTGACCTAGTTGGAGCCAGCCCTTTCCTCAGAGTGTGTTGGAAAGAGGTGATGGCTGAGTTCACATGTATCAGAATAGACATGTGCTTGTCTTCACCGTCCTACTCTCTGGAGCATCATATGTAATGGGGGACGGTCCTAACGAGGTTGGGTAATTGTCACTTTCAAACTAGGATAGAATTTAAAAAATGTCATGTTTAAATATAGAAAATGCTGTGCCAGAGGTTGCTGAAGCAAATTTGGTGGCTAATTGTTTGGGTTAATTGTGTTTCTACCCAAGTCTAAGACAGCTTTGAAATACCACGTTAGGGGTGGGCAGTATGATAAACATGTGTTATTGAAAGACATTTTCATGATACACAATATTTAACATGGTATTTTGTTCCATTTCTGTCATATAGTCAATATTGCCTACCTCTATACTACATATTTCATAGGCAACTGCAGCTTTGAGGGGAAACCACTGAAACATATTCAAGCATGGCACTGGAGAAGCACCCTGACATGCATGCTCTTTACGTTTGTACGGTTTGCACAAATTTGAAATGAGAATGCACTTTAACTTCATTCGTCTCGAATCCAAAAGATGTTTTGAAGTTCATATCATTTTGCTTTTTTAAACATGTTTCATACAACATTCTGTGCCTGAGTGTCTGCAGTAAATCCCAGGATTCTGTGAGGAATGTTTTCAGGTTTATTTGAAGGTCAGGAGATGGAATCAGCAAGGAAAGGGAATGGGTGTTCAGCATCCCATTCCCAAGCCAGCATGGCTTTATTCTTATTGAGCAAGTGATAAAGACCAGCTGAGTGGTGTAACATTTTGAGTGACTGTGTTAAAATTAAGGTGTTTCTCATCCAATCGATTCTTTTATGTACAAATATGTACATCAGACAATGTTCATCAGATGCCACTTTTAAAGCTCCCATGTGCTTCAGTAGAACAGCTACAAGATGCACCTGATGCATGATGCTCAAACTCGTTGCCATTGTTTGTTAAATGATGTTGAGTAGACAGTAACAAAAATGCTTCTCTGACCTACCTTATCAACTATACATGTGGATCTTTTTTTTTTTTTTGGCCTTTTTATAGACGGTGTTGTATATTTAAATTTTGTACAGATGTAAATTCATCATTAAAGTATTTAATAATTTGCGCATTTAAACTTTGTCTGTGTGGTGACACTTCTGTTCTGCTACAACCACTACTACACTGGAGTAATGTTGTTGTCTCTTCATTGAAACAAAAATATGACATAACCCAAACAGACCAATACAACGAATCAATTCCAAACCCCACAATGGTCTTGACTGTTTCTGACCCTGAAATTTACACACCCTCTCAAGGCTGAACACAGCAGCTGCTGAGGAAGTGAGCAGGTCCTAGTCAAAGTCTTAAACGGCACACTGCGCCAACTGAACACCAAGTACAGCAACACTAGCTGGGAAAATTTGGGAATAATTACAGTGATATGTAGCTAGTCTATAAAATAAAGATGTGATCATCCTTCCCATCTTCTGCATACTCGTTAATGTAGAGAGAGTGATTTCAGTCGGAGACTGAAGTAATCACACTAGAGGTTTTATTACACAGCTCTGGAGAGGTCCACTCAGCACAGTGTGAGGAGAGTTCTAAGGATCATAAGCTTACACACCTACAGGGGTTGGACAATGAAACTGAAACACCGGTCATTTTATTGTGGGAGGTTTCATGTTTAAATTGGAGCAGCTTGGTGGTCAATCTTCATTAACTGCTCATTGCACCAGTAAGAGCAGAGTGTGAAGGTTCAATTAGCAGGTAAGAGCACAGTTCTGCTCAAAATATTGCAATTAACACAACATTATGGGGGACATACCAGAGTTCAAAAGAGGACAAATTGTTGGTGCACGTCTTGCTGGCGCATCTGTGACCAAGACAGCAAGTCTTTGTGATGTATCAAGAGCCACGGTATCCAGGGTAATGTCAGCACCACCAAGAAGGACCAACCACATCCAACAGGATTAACTGTGGACGCAAGAGGAAGCTGTCTGAAAGGGATGTTGGGGTTCTAACCAGGATTGTATACAAAAAATGTAAATCCCAAGATGAATTGACGCTGTTTTGGCCGCAGAAGGAGGCCCTAGTACACCATACTAATACATGATTGTGGTCTAAAACCAGGTGGTTCAGTTTCATTGTCCAACCCCTGTAGATAAATACAGGGGGTCGCACTGCCCCCAACAAGCAATTTAGTCTCAGCAGTTTACACAGTTTCCTCTAAACCGACAAGAACCGGTTTCACCTCCTTATCTGACTCCAAGCTGTCAGAGATCATTTACTTTCCCTGTGTGGAGGCAGGGCGACCTCCCGTTATCTACACACATCCATACATTCAAGCCACTTCTCAGAGCCCTGTGTTCTACCAACCCTCATCCTGTTTATCCCCAACTGTTTAATGGTTCTAACACTTGGTTAGCAATACCATGATGTTAATACCACACTGTTCTAACACAGATCTAATGATCTGAACAAAGTAAGAATACAATAAAAACGAGGTCATACAGAAATATCCAAACACAACCTTATTAAGAGAACATTTGAAATGACAATTTACAAATCAGTGTCAGGAGCATTTTCTGATATATCCCAAAAAGTGGACATGTCGATGGACAAGGCTATGGTCAGCCTAACACACTTCATTTATTTATAGGACAATTCTACATTGTTTCTGTTTTATAATTCTTTCTTATAATGCTTTAACATTTCAACAGCTGTCCAACACTGGGAACAAATGAGCTTCTGAAAGCTTTTTGTTTGTGGTTTCATGTGGAAAGTGGGAAAGTGTGGTGAGCAGCGCAGTGGAGTGGACTGTCACAGCGGAACAGTCAGCGGCTCTGTCACTCTGTCTGTAAACAGCGAGCAGCACGGACTCCGCTTCTGCTCGACCTTTCTGTACATATTCCTCAAACGAGTCATATTCAAACACACTGTGGAGAAAACACCTCACTCTGGACCTATAATCTCACTCTTACAGGACTTTCAGATTAAAGCAGAAATAAAAGGTGAGCCGCCCGAACAGGGACTTGAACCCTGGACCCTCAGATTAAAAGTCTGATGCTCTACCGACTGAGCTATCCGGGCTCTGAGGGGCAGCCGCGCTGTCAGCACTTCAGCTCTCACTGAGCCGATTCCCCCGCTGTTCGACACCAGTCTGCACCCAATGAAGCCTAAACACAGTCTTTACCGATCAGGATCAGAATCAGGAGCGGGTTCAGGATCAGAATCAGGATCAGGTTCAGGATCAGAATCAGGATTAGGATCAGGTTCAGGATCAGAATCAGAATCAGAATCAGGATCAGGATCAGAATCAGGATCAGGTTCAGGACTGCAGTGAAGTGTTCAGTCAGCGCTTCTTAAAAAACTCCCACCACAAACTGAAACAGTAGAATGAAATGAACCGAATATCACACTTTATTCATCATGTATTCAAGGATTTCAGACGTTAAAGAGCAGATTGCTGAGACTGTGTGATGAGAAGGGATTTTCTAATAGTTAGCAGAGACTAAACTAGTAGAGCGCTTTTTGAGTCTCAGAATGCATTCGTATGTTTAAGCTTCAGTATTAAAGTGGTTTTTCTTTTTTCAAACTACAATATTTCCAATCATACAAATGAAATGTACCTATTTGATTTGATTGCCTTTAAGATATATTTATAGGCACAGGATCATATATGTACTATAAGGCTATAATGTCCTACTGTGTGGAGTTAAGTGCATGTGAGGGGTCAGTAATGTCAAATATAGCAATCAGAGGGCAAGATTGGAGATTTACCCCTAGAATCATAATTACTTACCCAGAAGCCTTTCAGATCAGGATAAAGGAAAAAACGTGGTTAAGGTGGCAAAGGGACCCATCTTCAGTCAGTTCTGACCCTAATGCTTCTGTTCTCAGTGGTGTATGAAGCTGTTTTCTCTCCAAAAGAATTTTCCATCATCTTCACTAAAATAACATGATCTGGTCCAGGGATCCTCAACCTCAGCTTACAGCGCACCTGTTTATAACCAGAAATCATAGGGGCTTTGATGACTGATACATTATTTCTGTTCATGTTTAAATGAGGCTCATCATTTGATCAATCTGTGCTCCACGACCCACAGGTTGAGAAACCTTGCTCTTAAACAATCAGTAAGTTTCTGAAAATAATCAAAACATTTAAAAATAAGTGACACGAGAATCATCAAAATAAAATCATAGTTTCAGCAAAGTCAAACTGAGAACTGAGTCCTGCTCCTAGAGCACCATCTAAATCCTAAATTCTCTAAATCCAGCACATCCTATCCAACTAATGATCCAGCTGACGAGCCTTTGCTGAGCTGAACTGGCCGTTAGAGCAGAAAAACTGTCCAACAAGCAGGGCAGTGGTTATGTTACACCAGGACTGGGTTTGAGAACCACTGATGAGCATCTAGCTATGAAATTACGGCTTCTGGAAGAAAAATAAATGAACAAGAACGAGACCATTAAAGAAAACTGAACAAAATTAGATCCAGACAAGCCTGTCTACAAGTGGACCCCCTCCTCATTTTAAATTATAATGGACACAATGAATGTTACAAACATTAAAGAACCACTGGTACACCAGAAAGTTGGATGTTATTGAAATCTTTAAAGTATCAGCTGATCTTTATTATTTTATCAAATAACTGAAAATTTGGTGAAATTAACTGTAATTTAAATAAGCAGCAGAGACCACATAGCTCTGCACTTCCCTTCCTCAAACAGCTGCACTATCAGAACCACCACCAACCTCTGCCAAATGAGCACAGACCAACACTTCAAATATTAAAATATTTATTGAATCAAAGTTTCATTATAAAAGACATTTAAAAAACAGATTACAAAACAGGCACCCTTGTGCAGTTTAATGGTGACTGATTCTTTTCCAGTGCAAATGTTGTAAAAGAGCTGCAACATAACAATGGCTGTGAGCATATTTACAGACCAGGTGTGAGAAGAATAGCGAGAACTATTCAGGTGGTCAGTGTTGTTAATTTGATGTTGAAACACATTTTAAAAGTACATAAAAATAATTTACACTATAAAAAGGTCAAGTATATCAACTGGCATTTATACTGAATACATTTTAGACACTAGCAATGGTGAGAGATCACTGCTGACAGTCATTCAGTCCTTCATCTGTCAGATTTTCTGGTATAAGACAGCATGGATGGGGAACCTATAGGATGGGGAAAAAGAGGCATTAAAAAAATAGTACATCACATGTACATGGGACACTTATTGATTCCTCCTCTCACATTACCATCAAAGCACTAAATCAAATGGAGAAAATGTGACTGACCGCACAAGATGCTGAGTTTATATCTTGCTGCGCTCTTTCATGAACACAGTACACAGTTGGCCGGCCAAGCCCACACTTACCTAAAGGCCACCTGTAACCTGGTGATAAACAACTCAAATACAGCCAGGTTCTATTCTCAAGCAACCATTTCTGCCGAAAGCCCATCATATCAGGGAGACTCTGCCTCCGCTCCTCACGGGGGACTGCAGGACAGGAGGCACATGAGGTCAGTAGCAAACTTCCACCCAGAACCTTTAAAACCCCTCACATTTCTCACAGAGCAAAACAGTCTTGTGTAATCAGTCACATTTACTACATACAATATGGTCAACTGAGGGTAGATAAGAAAAACAGAATTAAAAGAAAACCCAGATACTGTTCCAAATATGGCCCATACTGTAACTTTTACAGTAGTGGGAGTAATACTGTTTACAAAGTGGTGCATGATTACACAGACTCATAAGTGGCCACCATTTATGTTCTTCCCCATCACCCAAGTGAAAACAGTGTTGCAGGAACTGCCAGTGCACAACAGCTGGAGTGGGATAAAGTTAACTACAGTGATGTGTCCACTAGGGGTCAGCATAAGCAAACAGTTACACAGTGCCAAAATATTAAAGGTCTTAGTTGAATAGGGCCTCCCTCTGATCTTGTGAGGGTTGAGTTTATAGAAACCGTTGTGTGAGTCCTCCTAAGCAGCAGCAGCTGGTCCACTATCAGAGGGACCCCAAAATGGCAGATCCACCTCTGGATCCACCACATTGTCTTAATCCTTTTAGTTTGTTTGGATTTTTGACATTACTAAGTGTTTGACATTGCTGAAAGGTGCTGTTACAGCAAGATGAGGTTAGAATGCTTCTCAACCAATCAGAACCGCCAGAACTGACTCTTGTAGCACATGAACAATAAGTGTAACAAAAAGTGTAAACTTACAGAAGGTCAGTTTATTTCGTTTACATTTGGGACAGGGCCCCTTATGATGCATCATCTGACTAGCGCAAGTATGATATCGGTCTGCCAACAAGTGTAAACAAAGCACTAAGGCTTCATCAGGGTGACTGTACATGGTAGCCTTCAGCTACAGGCAGTGTTAAAGCCTCTGGACTGATCACATGAAACTTAAGTTAGTAATAGTTTCTGAACACACACCCAGACAGGTTTATTTAATTCAACTACATTATACAATTCTTTTCCAACTCTTTACTTTAAGCTTACTTTGGGTTTGCATACACCATGCACAAATATTTGTGGACACCCGTTCTAATGAATTCAATCTTCTACTTTTAGCAAGATACAGACTTTAGGGGGTGAATAGTTATGCACTGTTTTCTGTGATTGAACATTGCCTATTTGTTGGATTTACCAAAAAATGTTCTGTAAAATGAAATGACCCCATAACTAAAATAATTATAATTCCAGGTTGTGAGGTAGTAAAACAAATTCCTTTCGCAAGGAACTATAACAACTAGCGATTCTGTCCATTACAAGCTAGCTCATAGGCGAGATCGACTAACATTCATACATGGCTGAACTGTTCACAAATGGGAGGTGAATATTGAAACAAATGAATTACAAATAAGAATGTTTATATAATGCAAATAAGCCAATCTTGCTTTAAAATTTTTAACCAACTCTGCAAAAACCCAAAGGTGCTCAAGTTGTGCCCCTGGCCATTATTTCACAGTGCAGAGGAAAATAGTTTTAGGTGTATGTTTTATGAAATATGAGTGATGAAAATCTCATTAATGCAGAAAAGATGAGTAGGCAGCTTCCTCAGAGTCAGCACAGGGTCACTTTATCTTTACCTGGCTGAATGGCTCCCAGGCGCTGCTGAACATTCTCCAGGTGCTGGATATACTCAGCAAGAGAGCGCTCCTGGTCCTGGGAAGGGGTGAGGGTTCGCTCTGATGGGGTCAACAGACTGCTGGGATATCCCCTGTGAACCACATGGATCAATATATGGGCTTAATACAACTTCTAATTTCACCATATCAGCAAGTGGGATCACATTCTTGTGCAGTTGGACATTGGTTTCCAGAACAGCAGCACAATAGAAGCAGTTCAACCAGAACGCCTATTGCAGATGCTTAGAACAGGACTGGATGTGCTGCACTACATGCTACAGTTCAGTCCGAGCTTTAATAATGTCTGGGAAACGACCCCTGTGGAGCTTTATACCTGTTATGTAGCCTAAAGGGAGATTTAACTGGTGGCACCAAAGTCGACCCCATGCCTCGCTGAGTGAGGATGTGGTCACGAGTGGGTGGAGAGTTGAAGGCAGCTCCAGTCTGTTGTGGCTTCAGAACCTCTGCCCTCACAGCTAGCAAAGAAAGATGGAGGAAAGATTACAAAAACGAATCTCAAAATGTACGTCCGGAGCCAAGTTAAAGTTAATGAAGTTCTCACCTGCAATGTTAACTGTGGCACTTCCTATTGAGGCTTTCCTTGTTGCCCTCTGCCATTTCCTAGTGAGGAACTTCAATCTGAGGGGCAAGAATACAGCATTTGACCCAGGAGTTCTATACGGAACCATTTGTGTGCTTAAGTGGTTCATTGTCTGGTTAAAAGGTAAACCTCTGAACTTTGCAAAAAACACACCAAGAGTTTAATCTACATAAAAAATAAAAGATACCATAGATACATTCTGCATTAAGCCTCTACCTGGAAATGGCAATGAGCACTCTCACTGTGCTCCTAAAGCGGGTGAGTGGTCTGGAGGTCTGCGTTTGGCTGAGGGATGGCTGGGCCCCCATACGGGCAATCAGTGCCAGTGTGGCCTTTTCACAGTCCTGGAAACCTCCAAGGAGAAGCAGCAGGTAGCGCTTCTGATACACCAACGACTTCCTGTAGCTCTCTGCCCTCAGATACTTCTCATACAGCCTCTGCACCTGCAGCAGAAATCAAGAAGAGTGGAGAGGAGGGAGGAGCATATCCATGGTCAAACCACATAATGGAGAGTAAAGCATGAAACTATTCATATACAGTACAGGCCAAACGTTTGGACACACCTTCTCATTCTCATTTTTCTGTGCTTTCATTTCATTTACATTGTAGATTCTCACTGAGGCATCAAAACTATGAATGAACTCATGTGAAGTTATGTACTTAACTGAAAACATGTTTTATATTCTAGTTTCTAGTTTATTTCACCTTTTTTGTTAAGTACAAAACTCGACATGTGTTCATTCATAGTTTTGATGCCTTGAGTGAGAATCTACCATGTAAAGTCATGAAAATACAGAAAACGCATTGAATGAGGTGTGTCCAAACTTTTGGCCTGTACTGTCTGTCTGTGTATAAACTGTGTGTGAATCCTCCCACACTAAAATGACAAGTGTTTCAGTTTCATTGTCTAACCCCTGTATGTACATGTACACACACACAAACAAACACACACACACACACAAACAAACACAACAGAGCAGATAATGCACCTTGTTGTTGGAGAGGTCACAGAAGGGTCTGTTCTCATTGCCTGCCGTGGCCTTTGAAAGGTCAGTCTCGGCCTTGTGTAGAGCAGCCTGCAGTGCAGCTTTCTCCTTCTGCCAGGACTGCTTCTCTGCCAACAGTGACTGGTCCATATGTGCAGGAAACCTCTCCTAAAACAAACAACCAGACACGGGGTCATTCACAGCTATCAAACATCACAATCATATAGCAGGTAAATCTCAACGTCTACTGGTTCTTTGTGTTCATGTGACTCAAAATCAAGTCTCTAACTGGCCTCTTTAACTGTAACTACAGATTAGAATGATGACAAATCACAGCACATGAACGAGATAAAAGATCTGCACTTAAAGGATCAATTAATTACTCAACAAATAATCAGCCCAAGGCTAACACACAGTTTTAACATGTTAAAGGCTTACCTGTTCACTCCGTTTGAGGTTGTGCAGGTCCCTCTCCAGGCAAGACAGTGTGTGTTTGAGAGAAATCTTCTCCTCACTGAGAGATGCCAGACGCTGTGCTAGCTCAGAGTTCTCAGTCATTAAGCGCTCCACCAGAGAGGAGGCAGCAGACGAGGGAGAAGTCTGTAAAATGCACACAAACAGAGAAACTGAGTCACCCAGTTATTTCATGTATACAAAGATTTTCCTACTCATTCATTATGACTTTTAGAACTAGGTGATTTAATTACTGTGACAACTACATGCTGTTGAACATCACTGAACAATAATACGGAACTTCGTTGTACCTGGATGTACCAGGATGTACTGAGAGTACCTGTGTGTAACGCCTGTGGTTCACTGAGGTGTTCTCGGTGGTGTGAGAATCTCTATGCAGGTGTTCTCCAGTGAGCTGCTTCTCCTTCTTTTCCAGGTCAGCCAGAGTTTGCTGCAGCTGCCGTAGATGCTGCTGATCACGCTCACGCAGTACCTCCAACTCCAGCTATACAGCAGGAAAAATGCATTATTATCATTCTATGGGAAATCAATACAGATTCAAGCTGTAATAAAAAAAGGTTTCTCTCCTCATACCAATTTCTCTTTGGTGCGCTCCTGTCGTCGTTCTTTGTCCTCCTGCTCCTGTTTCTCATGTTTCCTCTGCTTCTCCCTTTGCTGCTCCCTCTCCTTCACTGTCCTCAGCTTCTCCTTCATGGAATCCAGCTCCGTCTGGAGCTGTAAGGCTCTTTGTCTCTCTATCTCCAGACTATGGCTGACCTCTGTCCGCTGGACCTGAAGACTTTCTAAAGCTGCCCGCAGCTTGGTCACCTCCTCCTTCTCCCCCTGTACATCCTGCTCCCTCTGCTCCTCCTGCCTGCGCTTGCTCTGCAGTACCTGAGCTTGCAGCCGTTCCACCATCCCAGCAAGCTCCTCGGCCTGTTTCCTCTCGTGATCTAGCTGAGCCCGCAGGTCCTGGATGAACTTCCTGTCATGAGCACTAGCCTGCTCCTGGGAACGGGCCTCTTCCTCCAGACGATGTGCATGCTCCTTGGTTTGACGGGAGAGGGAGTCTGACAGCTGGGCTGTACGTGAGCGCTCCTCATCCAGTTGAAGGAGGGCTAGTTGGGTGCGTTCACGCTCCTGGGCCAGCAGGGCTTCACAGCGGGACTGCTCGATCTGCAGCTCTGAGCGCAGGTTACTGACGGCCGTGCGCTCCTGCTCCAGCTCGGTGCTGAACTGGTTCAGACGGGAAGCATGCTCACTCAGGGCCGCATGCAGAGACTACAAATGCAGATGAGCAAAATATTACAGTTATGTAACCAATATTTTTGGGGTGGATGAAAGTTAAAGGTTTAATTATACTTGTTTGTAGACAAATAATTCAGTACAATTACAACACAGTGAACTCACATATGAAACTGGATGTTTACAACTGCACGACTGAGCTGTCAAAATACTTTCTTGTAACAATGTGTGCTTAAGGGAGTGACATATTTACCAATGGTAACATATGTAAAAGTGTGCATTGCAAGAGAGCAAATGCATGCAGTTGTAAAATGTGACTATTACACTATATAGTTATCATCAAAAAAAATTGTTGCACATAAAATGAGTCAACTGACAGGAATGAAACATGGTGGGTAGGTTCCACATTGTGAGACATGCAAATAATTATTGATGCATAGTTCATTTGACATATGCAAGGACCATATTGCTGTGCCTGATCTCAGTTTTCCATTCTGACTGCTGTGTTGTGCTGTGCTATTGTGTTAGTAATATCTCAAAACAATCTCAAGCACTTGGAAGACTTTGAGAAGGGTCACATCACAGGGCTCTGGGGATTGGGATGGTCTTACTGAAAAATTGCACACCAAACCGTGCAGTGTGACCCAGCAACCAAGATTGCAGACTTTCAGTAAGCAGTGATGCTCTCTATGAATCATCTATTAGTGCCACAACCTTTGGCAGAGGGCTGCATGATGCAGGACTACATGACTGCGGACCATTGCAATGATTGCCATTAACACTGTGTCATTGTCCCAAAAGAATTTGAATGGTGTTGTGCCAGACTGTCATGGAGTCTCAGAACAGCAGCGGTCAGAACAGTCATCTTCAGTGACAAGTCACACTTTTGTCTTGTTGCACCCTTACTGCAAAATCTGCAGGAACGGCATTGGTAATATTCAAGCTGCATTGGATGGATCATCAGAGGAGACCATTAGAAACCTTGACAAGTCCATGCCAAGATGCCTGGCATGTTGTGCTATATCTTAAGTCATACTGAGAGACTTGTATGTGTATATGTAGCTAAATAAATATTGCCAAATTTAAATTTTTTGTTGTTCCTGGTAACTTATGTTCCTTCTGAATATTATTGCAATCTGACAATCCCTTCTGGGTTCAGTCAACAAAGAGTATTCAAAATGTAGTCTGGCTCCGCGCCCCAGTTAAAACAGATTCATTTTGGACTGGTGATGCAGCCCTTCAACTATAAATCTTCCATAGATACTTTATTGATCCCAAAAGATATTATGCAAATTAGCCCGTCTTCCACCACAAACTTTTTATGCGTTTGTGCCTCACCTCTTGTGTGCGTGTATTCTGTTCTAGCACATTCTGGCTGTTAAGTCTCTCATGATTGAGATCCTCCTGGAGCTCTTTCACTCGGACCTGCTCTGTCCTTAAAGCCTCCACACAAGTCTGGTGTTCCTGCTCCTTATTCTCCAGTTTCAGCCTGTGCAAATTGAAGATTTTTTTAAGACAATTTAAATTAACATACAAAAATATATAAATATATAAAATTAAATTAAAAAAAAGTGTTTGTGTGCATATTACCTGAGTTTCTGTATCTGACTCTGCAGATCCTCTTGGCCTTTAAAGGCTGAATGCAGCTGGCGACTGCTCTCCTGAATCTCTGCCTTAAGTTCAGAAACTGTCTTCTGTTCCACTTCTAGCTGATTATGCTGCTCCACCTTTCTGGATTGTTCCTCCTTTAGATGGCACTGCAGATTATGTGTCGTTGTTTGTTCCTGCTGCAACTGCTTCTCCAAATCATCAACTAAATGCAGAAAAAGAAATGTTACAACGTTACATTAAAAACAGTAAATTTAATGTCAATTTCACAGTGTAAATAGCAAAGTTTATGTCTGCAGTAGCATTTACAGTATTTAAGTTTAATCAAGGCTATATTTATATTATTCAAATAATAATTTGATATAATCTGATCACTGTTGGTCAGCACTGATTGCAGCCTCCTGCAAACATTTTAAAGTGATGTTAAGTCACCTTGTCTCTGCAGTTGCTGTTGCATCCCCATGCCCCGTTCTCGCATTGTGTGGAGGGAGTCCTGCAGCTCTCGCAGCTGCTCCTGACTCTGCAGAGTGCATGTGTGCAGCTGTGCATGCAAACTCTGGATTTCAGCCAAGAGACTGCGCCGGTCAGCACTTAGCAACTGCTCTAAAGACCTCCTTTGCTGCTCCTCCTGAGAGACATGGTGGAAAACAGATCAGAGGAGAGGTAAATAGGAATGCACACAATTTTTTACTATTGCTTCAAATTCATGGTACTATAAATGCATAATGTTCTATTGATTTGTTTTCTAAGGCTTCTTGTACATAGATCACGTCAATATTCACCTGACTATTTCCCACCCCCTCTCAGTTCTTGAATTCAGAAATTAACTAACTGTTTGATTTGGCTGTCCCGTGTTGTCCTCCTTACATACAGTACATAAATCTGAAACAACACAAATGCAAGACCCACACCACCATTTGGGTGGAGCTAAACTGCTACAAACTGAAGAGTCAAAAAAATGAGTGAATCTGTTTATCAAAATGTGCTGCTCTCTCATGTGTCCATAGACAGACTCGATATTGACGGGTGCATTTTGTGTCATATTTACTCATTACTTCAATCTTCAAAGCCTTTTGGAAATTATTTTTCCAGATGACACGTTTACATGGTACCTGTTTCTGAAGCAGCCTCTCCAAATGCTCCAGTAACGATGTATGATCTATGTGCCTGTTAGCAGTCATCACCGTCTGAAGCTGTGCTTGAAGCCACTCCCTCTCGCTGTCAAACACACTCCGTACAGCCTGTAAGAGCTCCCTTCTCCAGTCCACATTATCAGCATCCGCCTACACACACAAAAACATGTTTTATACATTACAATATTCAATATTTAACACTTGACTTACAAATGTACTTCATTCAGCAACAGGACAAAAGTCAAAGCTACCAGTCAATACTATGATACACACTGCAGGTCAAAAGTATTGAAGTACGCAGTTATTTTACAACAAATATGCCAACACAATGAGATATTAGAAATCTGTCAGAAAACCTGCAGAAGCAAAACTAACACTATTGTATATTAGTTGTCCAGCTAAACTGATCAGTTTATGTTTTTTACACTGGAAACAATCAAAGACAATACTTTTTAACCCTTCTGTATTCAATGCTCATTCTTCGCTGTGATAACTAATAGGATTATCAGTACTTTTAAGGGCCATACAAATGGTTTAGAAAAGTCCTGGCACTCAATTCTGATTGTGCACTCCTACTAAACAGAACAGAGATGGAGTTCTTCTTAGGTCAGTGACCTTAGGTTCACGCTCTGCCATCCTGCAGAGCAGCTCTCTGAGTGACAGCACAGTCTCCTGCAAGGCTCTTCTCTCCCTCTGCCAGGAAGGTGGTGGCGCCTCCTCAGAGTCTGTACGGGGTTGCCCTGTTGGGGGAGGGCGATGGGAAAGAGACAGCACTCTGCAGCTCTCCTGGTATACACGCCTCAGCATGGCCTGGACACACAATGTGCATTATTAAATATAATGTAAATTATTTGGAGAATACAGTTGCATTTTACGCAACACTTTAGTTGGAGAATCTGCAGCAGATGCTCGTCATGCTTTACCCCTTACCTTAAAAGTAATCCCACCTTAGTACTGTTAGTGTTATGGTCATTACACCCAAGGTTCACTAGCTTGTTTGTTAATAATCTGAACAAAGTGTCTGAGAATATTCCATACTTTATAGGTGAACAAATGAATATACCTGTAGCTCTGGTGAAAGCAGTTCCTGGCTGTGATGCAGGCTGTCTGAGACGCTCTCAGCATGTGGATCAGGATCCATGCCCCTGCAGCGCAGGTATTCAACAAAGTGGGAGTCTAGCCACTGTGTGTGGTCCAGGTCTAGCTTCAGCTTGGCCTCAAGTTCAGAGCTCACATCTATAAAAACACAACGGGATGCTCCATTAATTAGTAGGACTGCAAGATGAGTGTCAGTCATAGGTATGAAAAAGGGTCACTCACTGCTGCCATATCCGTCACTGGCCCACTCTGGGACGGAGACAGGGGAGGTAGAACAGAGAGGAGAGTGAGACGAGGACACATCCTGGTTGTCCAAATCTTGGACCTGAGAAGAACGCATGAAACATTAGTCAATCAAATGAAATGACCTTGTTTCAAGAACCTTTTATCACAGGTTAAAGCACCATAATGGAGCGTTTTTACCTTAGAATAACTTCTAATGTAATAGGAAGACAGCATCTTTATATGTTACTCTGGGCTTGGAATGCAACACTATATAATGCTCATGATGCTTCATTATCCCTCAAAAATTATGATTCAGGCACTCAGAGGAAAATGGTTGAAAATCATTTACCTAAAACATTAACAGGTATTCTTTTCAGTCACCGCCAGTTTTGTAAAGCATGTCCTTTGAGGTGGCTCAAAGCATGAGTTACACTTCCTAACTGTAGCCCAGGAGCAAGAAATATCAATTCTTGCAATGTTGCTTTAAAACAGGGGTGTCAAACCGTGTCAAGGGGCTGGTGTAGCTTCAATTCAAGGTAAATGGAAACAATTAATTAATCAATTAATTAATTAATCAATTAATTAAAACAACTGGAATCAGGAGTCACAGCTGGTTGTTTAGAATGAAAACCTGCAGCCATACCAACCCACTGCAAACACAGTTTGAAAACACTGTTTTAAAAACATGGTGTACTTATGAATTTGTTTTCCTTTTTAACTAGAAAAGGAGAAAAAAATGTCAAATATAAAAGGCAAATTTTCAATAACGTATTTAAGACCAAGTATTACATTAGGGTGTGATATGGGGAAAATTAAGACCATCATTTAAAAGTAGTTCACATCTACAAAATATATCACAATACACGTTTGCAGAAAAATACACCAGTGCATCAGTTGCAGGAAATGCCACACAACGTTTTATTTAAATGTGCAGCACTACTTCCAATTACACAGGTCTAATTACACTGTAAAGAAGTGTACAGTTGGTCAGTGTTCTTTAAGTATTGACGATATACACAATATGCTCAGAACAGCATTGTGCATCACAATAAAATTTGTTACAATACTATAAAATATTCATATTGCCCACCCAGCCTATAATACAATGCAAAATTAATAACCAATGAAACGAGACACCATGATATCTAGCTAAACTGTAAAAATTGTTTAATATTTTACTTAAAACATAAGGTTTGTTGAAAACTTTAAAAATACCAAAACCAGTCTGAAAATTCTCTTTACCTTATCAGCATCCAGTGAATCAATCACCGACAGGTTCTCGGACATGGACAGTGAGCATGGGGAGGCGGTGGGTGAGTGTTGGCTGGGTGCATTAGTCTCTGTGAGCGTAATGAGCGGACGTTTCGGCTCATTCCTCTCCTGCTCCATGGGTGAGGGCTTGGTGCACAGATCAATGCTGACGTTGCGCAGGCCACTCAGCTCTGAAAGGTGTGAGGCATGAAGACGAGAAGGCCGCTCCTCGCTGCAGTCCAGCTGCCGCAGCACCTCTGGGGACGAGAGCGATGCCTCCCGGGACAGACCTTCCAGGAAACGGTGCTCGTGCTTGGGGGGCTCTGTGTGCTCTTGACGGGCACAGCGTAGCCTTAGCTCATCCAGTTCCCGCTGCTGGTAGGCCAGCTCCTCCTCCTGCACAGCCAGGTCGTCCTGCAAACCCCGCAGCTCAGCCCGGAGATGTTGGTTAAGAACTTCCAGATCTGCCAGAGCACGATCCTTTGTCTGAATAACAGAAAAGGTGTTACCTTGATATTTCTCAGCTGTTTTAGGCATTTGAAAGGTTTTCTTTAAAAAAAAAAAAAAAGTTTATTTTAGAAATATTTTATGAATGACACTTCTAAGCTAACAGTCTAAAACAATTTCTTATAGACCTTGTAGAGAAAGATCAATAACTGTTTCTGATTAGCTGGTTATGGGAAAATCAATAGATTTAGTTTAGTGAAGAAACTCAAGGTCCCATTAGAACAGATACAGATAAACATAAATACAGTAAAAATGATAAACACATTTTGAAGAAAGTAGACGAAAAATCATGAGCTAGTTTGAAGAACTTGGTTCCAGGTTTCTCCTGGACGGCCCCAGTCAGTGTTTGGATAAGTTCCATCACCAGATCATTTAACAGAATTTAACAGCACTGATGTACCAAAACCAGTTGTTGAATGAGAACTACACATAAAACTAGACTTCAAAGAAACGAGCTTTGGAGATGTTTTAATGAACACGGTGATAAAAAAAAACCCCATTGTTTTAAAGGAAAAAATTTTTTTATTTAAAAAATATATTAATTATAATAAGAATTATATTTTTCAGAGAAGTCTGTAACTTGCACAGTACTGTAGGTCAAAGTACATAGTTCTTGTTTTAAACCAAATGTTAACAGCCTTTTGGAATTAGGGATTAGAAATTATGGTAATTTGACAAAATATTTTCGAAGGATTTGTATCATTTGCAATATGACATGGCTCAAAGTAAACAAACTTTCCTGACCCATGTCAACAGAAGAAACTAATATTTTCTAATGACCATTGATTAGTATAGGAAGGCAAAACAGTCAGCCTGCAGATGAATCTAGAATAGGTGACCAGTTGTGAGCTGACCTTACAAATGAATGCTTGCACTGCTATTTTGCTGATTTCATACAACTACTGCAAAGCACACTTGTCTCCTTTTAGGGAAGAGCTCTTTACACACTAATACACATTGCCTTGATGTTTTTGTAATTAGTAAAGTCTATAGCATGAATACAGCCTGTGAGAAGAATCCAACACTCCTGACATCAGAAGTCAGGTCTCATGTTCATAAAGAAAACTATGCCGTAACCCACAAAACCACTCACCTGTCCCTCTTCCTGTAGCTTCTCTGCTCTCTCTGTACTAGTGCTAAGCCCCTCCTTCACGGCAGCGAGCTCCGCCCTGAGCAAGTCATGCTCTGCCCTCAGACGTGCAAGCTGTTCCTCTCGCTCTCGCAGAGCTGTTTCTGCTTTAGCCAGGGTCTCCTCTGCACATGTCTACACACAAAATCAAAAATGTAGTCTTATTAGCCATCCTAAAATGGTAGAAACTGGGTCACTCTGATGTATTACACTTATTTTTAGCACAGGTTCAACGTCTTACACAACAGGACAAAACCATTAGACCTTCAAACATTACCTCTCCAATGGTAACAGCCAATGGTTTCAAAAACAAACCCATTCAACAATTCATACCTCAAATCGTTCTGGGCATGTAGAAGGGAAATGAACAAAGTATACCAGAACTGTCCAAAATTCCAGCACCTCTCTCTTTTTTTCTTTATTTCACAAACTGACAAAACATCCTGTCTGTTACCACATAAGAGAAAAACTGAAAGTAGAGGCTGCAAAGTTGTCTGTTCTGCCTGCCATCTGAACAGTCTTCCTCTTTCTCGAGTTTTACTTCCTGAATGAGTAAAGTTCTTGTGAGCCAGATCAGCTGTATGAGCTGAGCTAACCACACCTCACTGTGTCTGTTTCTCAGCTGGAGCTTTTAGTAGTGTGTTCATACAGTGGACCTGCAAGCAATTTGTTCAGGCAATCTTGCATTAAAATAATGTAGTGTGAACAGATTATGTGGGTGTTTTCCCAGCAATTTTACACATTGTTGCAGGTACTGCCTCAGATTTTCAAAAGGATTCAAATCTGGGGGTTTTGTGGGCCAGAATGTGCATCTTGCCAATGAGACATTTGAAGTGCTGTGAATGGCAGAATTTTCATCTTGGAGTAGAGGAAAAGGAATGTTCTTCTGCTTCATTAAGCTTATGTGCAAAAGGCAAAAGCTTGCCAAGCAGCTCAAATGTAGCCACTGTGGTTCAAATATACAGTCGGGTCAACCAAACAATTCATTTCAACATGATTTAAACACCCTCAGATCATTAGATCATCCAAGTTAGCATACTGACATTGTGCTGTATATCTTCACGGTATGCAGTCTGCAGCAGAATGTTTTCAGAAACTGGTTGTGAAAGCCCTTTTCACAAGCATTGAAACATGTCATGGTCACTGTCTGTCAGTTTCATCTTTTGGCCATAATTCTAAGGAGAATTTCGTGTAGACAGATTTTTGCCTCTGCTGTTAGACCTGAATGACTATATGCTTTGATACGCCAAACATACTCTGCATGGTGGCCTTTGGTGCACTAACACAATCACTTCTTTTCACTGAAGCATTAACATTAGTTTGTCCTGTTTTGCAACCCATGTTTCACACATTTACTGCACCATCCCACCTCCTCCCCATCACACACCCTACATGTATTTAGGGTCTCCTTCTCAAGCATTGCCATCTGCATTCTCATACTACCACCAGAGTAATACCACGTAGGTCCATCTTGTGCCACCAAAACAACTTGGGCCTGAGGTACGGACTACTACTCACATTAATAAGCCACACAAGGTCAGATTCAGCAGAGCCCTGGTTTACCAGTTTTCATCATTTGAGAGCACTTTTGGTAGGTATCGATCACTGAATACCAGGAACGCCTGACTAGACTGTTCCAAGTCTAGTAATCAGTTTTGGCCCTTGGCCATTTCTCCTGCTTCCAAAACATTAAGAACTGACTGTTCACTTGCTGTCCAATAGGTAGATCTCTCCCATTGATAGTTGCCAGGGAAACAAGATAATCCATGTTATTCACTTCACCTGCCAGTGGTTTTAATGAAACATTTGGGTATTTTCTTAAGAGAGAAAACAGCAATAGGCACACATGTTTCTGTAACAGTCAGTGGTACATTGACAATTTTAAAAACAGGGAGAATGGCACCTGAACTTGCTACCTCGACTGGAATTGGGCTACTAAACCATGTAACTTTGGTGGAGAGGTAGGACACCACTGGCAAGAACTGAATAACCTGGTAAATTTGTGTATTATTACTCTACTCCAACAGTCTACAAGACTTCATTTATGTGAAGTCGAGTTTGGAAGTAAAATTGAACTACAGATCAGAGGGGGAACAAAATTAATTCTAGCCTCATGCTGCTTTAATAGAATGACTGATCTACAAGAATCTTACCAGTACTTCTTTATGTGCCTCCTCTTGTTTGATCACCCTCTCTTCCAGCTCTGCATTGAGTTCCTGGACCTCTTCACACTTGAACGCAACTTCATTCTTCAGCTTTTCTATTTCCTCTTGGAGTTTTCCCTCCCTTTTTCTCAGAGCCTGTCTTTCCATGTAGAGTTCTTTCTTCCCAGTTTCCAAGGTACAAATGTCTGCTTTTCCCTGCTGCACAAGCTCCTCCATCTTCGTGATCTGTGCTGCAAGTTCTGTTGCAGCATCCTGGCCATCCTCTACCTTTTGTGTCAGCTCTCTGACATGACCCTCAAGTGTCTCTCGCTTTTCTTTCTCCCTTTGCATCTCTTTGTTTGCCTCTTTACACCCCTCTTCTGCACACCTCAGCTGAAGATCTAGGTGCTTCTCGTTATCTTCCAGTTCAGACAGACGGGCCTGCAGTTTTGCAACTTCATCCTCTTTCTCAGTCAGCTGGAGCCTCAGCTGACCTGCCTCCTGCTCCAACACAACAAGCCTACCCCTCTCCTCACCAAGGCTGCGGCTCAATGACTCCACCTGCTCCCCGTATTGCTCCTCCTGGGACAGGAGTAGTCTCTGAAGAGCGTCCTTCTGCTCCACCGAGCTATCTAGCTCTGTCTGGAGCTCCTTGAGCCTGGTGCTAGTGTTCCGCAGTGTCTGGCTGCTGAGCTCGTGGCACAGGCTCTCTTCAGTGCTGTGCTGGGGCCGGGGGGACCAGGGGAAGTCTGGGGGCTCGGGGCTTGGATCGCTGACCTCATGGCGGTTGGCATCCAGCTGGCTGAGCTCCTCCTGCAGCTTGTGGATGATCTCTTGCAGTTGTTCTGCCTCTTCTTCCTTGGCATGCCGAAGGCGCTCCTGGTCACCATGAAGACGTTCAATCTGAGTGTGCAGCTCTTCGATCTCCACTTGGTTCTCCTCCATAGCCTGAAAAAAGAAACTAGGGTTAGTAACCTAGCCAAGAACACAGAGCTTATTTTACATACCTCAACAGAAGATTTCAACATCCCTTCACATCAATGTTTTTGTGCAAGAAAATCAACTTCCATGACCAGTCCGGTTAATTAAAAACATTCAGTGGGATTTTCCAATATCTGGATAATCACATACACTTTCCAGATTTTCTTCCAGTTGAATAAACCATATGCTGTGAGATGGAAGTTAACAATGGTACATTAAAATGTCCTCTTGGGAAAACAGGCTCACCTTGTTCTCTTTGGTGGTGTTCAGCTCTTGCTGCAGACGGAGGATCTGCTGATTAAGGTGGTCGAGCTCCAGGTTCTTCTCCTCCAGCAGAGCAGCAGGGAGCTGCAGCAGAGTTTCCTCACCTTTCTCCTCCTGACGTCGCCTCAGAGCATTCACAGTTTCCTGCAAAACAGGTCAGTTAAGCAGGACATGAAAGACAGACGATCTTAGCTCTCGTTCAGATTTAAACACAGGTAATGAATTGAAATAAAAGCAAACCAAGTTGAACCAGCATTCTTCCTGTAAGCACGATCTGATGCACACACCAGAAGTACCAAACTTGCATGTACCTGAAGTTCTGCAATATGGAGCTGGAGCTGCTCCTCACTGGCTTGGCTCTTTCGGGTGTTCAGCTCCAGCTGCAGTGTGAGCTGCCTGACCTCCTCCTCTCTCACTACCAAAGCCTTCTCTAGCTCTTCTACACGCTCCAACAGCACCTCCACCTAGTCACAGAGTTTCAGATAATAGGAGTAAATAAATGTGGTTCATACACTGATGAACCATTAAATACAACCTCGTTTCCACACTCACTGTCCATTTAATGAGTTCCACTTACCACGCAGGACCACTTTATAGATCTGTAATTACAGACTGCAGTTACAGATGTTCCTCTACATGCTTTGTTTCATCCTGTTCTTCCATGTATAGGTATTATTTGGGTTTCACTGCTGGACTGATAAGTCCACTAAGCAGAAATTCCCAGCAAACCGAAGATAGTCAAGATAAAAATCACTCCAACTATGAATTAACCTGCACGATCCGAGGTGAACACTCACAGCTGTCTGTCTGTTTCGGTAGTCAAGTTGTTTCAGTGCTTCTTTGGTACCCAGCCATACTACTAACCTTTGAAAAACCGGCTGCAAGGAAGCCAATAAAATAAGCAGAGAATCAGATTGTAGTTCCAAATTTGCAGATTGCAGTCAAAGTGCTATGTACTAAGCAGAGCTAATAAAATGGACAAGGAGTGTAAAAATATGGAGGTGGTATTAATGTTATAGCCAATCAGTGTACATGTGGCACACACAGGATGGCACAACAGGTTTGACATTCTCTGCACCCTTTAAAACTGACCTGCTCTTCTTTGCTCTGTAGGTCCTGTTTGAGCGTCTCAAGCTGTTCTCTGAGACCAGGGTCAGCATTAGGATCAGGGAAGCGGTGTCTAGTCTCATCCAGTTTGCTCTGTAAGGCTGAGATCTGGAGCTTATTAGAGTAGAGCTGCTGCTGCAAGGCCTCTTTATCCTACAGAAAGCAGGGAAACAGATCAATTCTTCCTGCAGATATACAATCTGTGTTCTGGTATATATGAAAGACATGCTCAGAGTTGAAGTAACCTAGGAGCTTAGAGTGCCGACATTACAAAAGGTGACTTATAATAGGACAATTGAGTAGTGAGAAAGCTGTAGTTTATTGTAGAGTAGGCTCACCTGAGAGAGGTCCTGCAGGCTTTTGCGTGCTCTCTGCAGCTCCTGCTCTAGCTGGGTTACTGCTCTGCCAGCCTCAGTGCTGCTCAGGAGAGCCTGCTCCAGCTCTCGGATGCGAGATGCCATTTTATCGATTTCATCATTGCGCTCTTCCAGGTCACGCTGACACTGCTCTTTAGCCGACAGCAGCATGCTGTAATCCTCAGTCTTGTCTTTAATGAGGGCCTGTAGACTTTCCACCTGAGAGGGACAGCAACAATTACAAACGCTGAATCCAGAACAAATGCAGGAGTTGACCCTAAAAACTTGGGTTGAATAGTACTGGGCATCAGCACCTTTATGATTCAGCAGCCATTTAGAGAAGCAAAGTGTGTGTCCTATACCAAATGATTAATTTTTAAGGACTACAGCTTCATGGACTAATTTCAGATAGTAGCTCTGAGTCAACAGATTTAGTAGCCAAGCTACATACAAGATCTAAAAAAGACAAATAAAACATACGATTAGGTATTCTACTGCAACAGCCAATCAGACTAAACAAAAGCCATTCCACTTTATACACTAAAAGCATAGCATATGACGCACAAATGATGAGGTATGTTAGATGGGGTTGTTAAAAGTGATGACAAAATAAACTGTACTCAAGGCAGACA